>JABASI010001893.1:0-22208 GCA_019776505.1 Tomocerus nigrus
CAATTTTCATGGAAATTAAAATAGCAATTTTCATGGAAATTAAAATAGCAATTTTCATGGAAATTAAAATAGCAATTTTCATGGAAATTAAAATATCAATTTTCATGGAAATTAAAATATCAATTTTCATGGAAATTAAAATAGCAATTTTCATGGAAATTAAAATATCCATTTTCATAGAAATTAAAATATCCATTTTCATGGAAATTAAAATATCCATTTTCATGGAAATTAAAATATCCATTTTCATGGAAATTAAAATATCAATTTTCATGAAAAAAAATGAAAATTTTCATAGAATAAAAAATATCAATTTTCATGGAATAAACAATATCAATTTTTATGGGATAAAAAATACCAATTTTCATGGAATAAGCTAAATCAAGTTTCATGGGTTTTTTGTCCAATTTCATGGAAATTATAATATCGATTTTTATGATATAATTAATATATCAATTTTCATGGAAACTTTCACTCAAATTTCTTTCATGCAAGTTATAATATTTAATTTCATGGAAATTATAATATTGATTTGTTCTTTTACTCATATAAAACTAAAATTAATAATCATGTACGTAATTAATATTCATGTAAAGTAAACCAAAAGTAATAACTACAGATCTGATAAAAATAAATAATATATATATCAATTATTGTATTCCGAGTTAATTACAAACGATTGTTAATTTTCAATGGGACTAAAATCGGTATTCTTTAAAATTATTAACAACGCATAATAAGCAGTTGAAACGATGCATTCAGTGAAATGAATACACCCAGGCAAAACGACTACCCTAGTAAGTATTATGACTTTATGACTAAGAGAAAGCTGAGAAACTGATATTGCCTATATCATTGGATTGAGCAGTTTAAGTCAGTTTATACTCTATATATTTATTTTTAATGGGAAAATATATATTGTGGAGTTTCGTAAAAGACATTATTCGATAGTTCACTCACTGTTTGAAGAAGTGAGGGTTGCCTCCTTTAGCTGGATCAGATACAACTGTTGTGTCCATCGTGCTTTTCACTTCAGCTAGATCCGACGTTTTATATAACTCAGGATCAATTTTACTTGACCACAACCCGTCTACTATAGCACTAAGAAGAATTCTAATGTTCCTGTTTTCCGGTTGAATGGTGGGCACTTTACAGCTTAGTTTTCCGGCAAAATACCCAATTAAGTTCGGCTTTTCGTAGTAGGAATCAGCATCAAAGTTTTTTTCCGAAGTGGGCATTTCATCTGGAGTTTCTACAAATAATATTACAACGTTTGTACCCAAAACCACAACACAGACAATAGTTTTAAATGAAAACACACAAAACTGTTTACAATACAACTTTCTTCAAACTTCCTTTTAAATTTTCACAATAGAGTCGCTCTCGCTCGTTACCTCAATACTATATCAAATTATCAATATCAATAGTAAAATGAGTATCTTACTGGATGATGTATTTCCCCGAAATCTGTCAGATTGCCCGTTGGCCTCCAAACTGTCTCCAATAGGTAAATAGTCGAATTCTACATGAATAACTTGATACTCTTTCCTTTCAGTGTCCATGCTCGAAGTAAACGAAATTTTCTTGGCGTTGAGAATAAAAGGGTGCTTCTGGGTCATAATATACGTAAGAACTGTTCTACGGCAAACTATATCTGGTAGAATATCCCTCCTAGTAAATTAAAAAAGACTTTTTTTATCTCGTTCACCATGTTATCTTTCCATGCATCCTCTTACTATGTTTAATTACATGTGAGTATTTAGTTAGACCTCTAATTTTCAATTGCAATTATAATGATAGATTAATTTTAGTCGTGAATACCTCGGATCAAAATTATTCTTGAGCCATTTAGTCATGAGATTGTCCCTTTGATTTTGAGCTGCGTTGTGTTGACATCCTTGACATATAAAGTTAGTTTCTATTCCGCTTCCACTCCGTGTCCGTTTAGTTTTATCGTCGGAACCTTCAGAGCCGGATTCATTTCCGCTAGCGTCAGCGTCTTCCTCTTCCTCCTCTTCCTCAAGAATAGCATCGTCGTCCTTGTCATCCTCATCATCGTCAGGGCCAGGATGGTTGTGTCCGTGATAGTCAATCTCCTCCTCCTCCCCCTCCTCTTGTTCCTTCACACTTTCCCTGGCCACAGACGCTGCTCTCTCACTCTCGGCAATTGTGGGCAGCTGGACGGTGAGACCATACTTTCTTTCCAAAATCCCCGATCCAATTAGCGTTGGGTGCCCATGGCGGTCCACTTTGCCATCATAGCAGCTCATTTCCGATGGAGACTTGCAAAATGTAGCCGTTGTCAAATCCCATCTGGTCGGTCCATTTTCATACATGAAACCATCAGGCAGCAGACCGAGAAGCTTAACTTTATAGTCAATTAGGTCCGACAGTGGAGCTGAACTCATTTTGAATATCCGCTACTTCGGTGCTTAAAATATTTTTCACTGAAAAATAATGTTCTGTGATTTACAAGAAAAAAATTCAAAATAATTTACTACGATTTAAAAAAAATATAACTTTGTACTCACCTTTTTTACTAATTAGTATTTGAACTTTCTTCTAAGTTATAAGTTTATTATTTGAAATCTGCCATTAGATATACGTCTTTACCGTCTTCCTTATCGGAAGATGATTTTCCTGTTAGAAATTGAAAATTTCAAAATTAATAAACTTGCAAATTCAACCAATTTGTATTCTCACATTTTCATTTCCAGCCATGATAATAATTTTTGAAATATAAAACAAAATATTTAAGACTTTGTCTTTTAATAAATGTAGCTTCCACCTCCTAGACCTTTCACTCACTTTCACCATTTCAATGCATTTACTTTCCCAACAACTGTACAGATGTCCAGTAAAGCTTTTAGTTTAAATATGTGTTAAGGTTAATGGCAAAATCGATTAAATTCTAAATTGACGAAATTACGGAAGATGAATTGAGAAAATGTCTTACCCCGGCTGTTTACAATCACAGCATTAGCACCGTTGAAGTAATGAAGAATTTTAGATACTTTCTTAAAACTTTCACCTAAACTTTTACATCTATTTACCTAAAGCTTTCGTTAGGGGTATGTTTTAATAGAGAATTTACGGTAAATAAAAGAAGTGTTGCTGAAGATAAGGGGAAAGTGCATTTATGAACTTGTGTGGTGCATTGGTTAAAGGCTGAAGGTGAACTGTAAATGGATTAGAACGTGGAGTTTCCGTTTGCTGCTTAATATTTTCAAATATTTATTTGACTATGTACACGCCTCCAATAACCCTATTTCTTATTTTCCTTGCTACAAGATAAGAATAGGAATTTTGTAGCAACCGCGACTGTGAGTCATCGGATTCGGTTCGAGTGGTGAACTTCCACCCAACTGACGACTGTGCCTGCCCTACAATGCATAGTACTACTATTTCATCTTCGACAACGGACAACGGATTTTGCACCAAGTGACGTTCATGGTGAGTATGAATTCTTCTCTCTTTATTTTATACGGATGAGTGCTGAATACGAATGTCCTACGTACGTCATTGTGTTGTACTTTTGCAAGTATGTATCGCACTCGGACGAAGACGAGCTGTGTCGAAGAAAAGGAAGTTTCTCCAGCATGCCTAGAAGTTATGTTGCGTCGCAGTTCATGCTGCGTCGAGTCGGAAAGAAAGCAGCGAAAGCGAAAAGATTATTAGAAGGTTGCGTGAAAGCAGTGAAAGTGTTGGCTTTGCTAGAGCCACGACCACGACACTTCCCTTGAGGAACTCGTGCCAAAACCAACAAAAATCAATTATTACCTTTTTTTTACTGCATTTTAACTACCATGATAAGATTAATTCCCCTTGCCGTGTGCACTAATGACAAATTATAGAATTGCTGACTGAAATTTTACGTGCCACGGTCGAAGGCTACCAGAACAGGGAAAACTCTGCTCAGCACTTACTAGATCTAATAATTTTCTCCACCAAATTCTCTTCTACTGTATATCTAGATAATTTTTCTAATGAAAGAGCTCACAATTTAATTGACTGCTCTGCCTTAGTATTTATCGGAAAGGAGTGTATGAATGCAAGAACAGGGTAAAATGGGCTACATATACCCACTCCATATTGGAAAATCTTTAAAACGGGCATTTTAAATCATGTCCTAAAACTTTGCTCCTTCTAAAATGAAAATATGGAACTACACACTGTAAGTCTATGTCTATATAGGTATACAAATATTAACCCCCGTAATCGAAATTCATGAAAAGACAAAAACGAACGCTTACCGGTAAATAGATACGAATACAAATTCCCTCCGATGGTAAATCTCACAATTCTTTACCATTTTAGTATTCAATCCATGTGTTTATAGAGTGCAAAGCAAACATTTTTACTACATGAAGAGACAGAAAGTGTAGAAAAAGTTGGCAGCAATCACAGTTCGCCCACGCAGGCTTGAAATAGGGCCATAAGCCTGTCATTATAACTATCTAGGAATTGTTCCTTTTACTATACGCGTATTCATTCTATACATATAGCAGGCACTATAGAACATTGAACGCAGAAATCATAGAATGAACTTTCTCATTTGATGCTTTCACCGTGGAAAAGAATTTTGCCAATTACAACTGTACATAATCTTATGATCTCCAATGCCATCAAATAATAACAAGCAATGAAAGATATAGGTCTATTTTCTACCGCGACAATTTTCTGCTACTATGTAAAAGAACACATCAAAGAAAAGCTTGACTTTGTAGAATTGAGTAGAAAGTATTTAATTTAGCTGAGGATATAGAAGCATTTAAAGGATAAGACTTATTCTGCGAACATCTTCTGTTTCAGACAAGTCCCATAACCCATATAAGATATAAACCGTTAACCTTTCTGGCTCCAGCAGCTGTACGCTGTACCTTACAATAAGAAATATCATTTTACTAATGATACTAATGAATGTAGTAAATAACTAGTACTAGTAAACCGTACATTTGCTGAAAATTGTGTTCGTATAAATTAATGGTTTACAAGGGCTAGTAGTGATCATTTGAAATGACAACCATTATTTAGAATGACAAGGATTTAACAAGACAACATTTATTATAAGGATGGATAAAAAGAAATGATGGCGAGAAATGGGAGATTGACATGAAACTCGTTTATTTAGGCATATCATATCATAGAAAAAATACACATAATATTCATTCTACATAATTCTGCGAATTGAGTTTCTACATTGTATGTTTTGTATCTTGTAATAATATGCATAGATCCTGGTTCTGAGTCGATTCTGGAAGATGGATGACTGTTTCTAGATGATCGACGGACTTGAGACCCATGTGTTAGCTATAGTTTCAGTTTGTGTACCCACAGATTTGGAAGTTTTCTCTAAATTCTTAACTAAACTTCTCATTTCCTTGGCCAGAGTAACTAGTTCGGAATGGATTTCTATTGTAGATGCATCCCCGCATTCGGAGAGAGACCGTTTACTTGCACCGTTATCACGAGAGAGCAAAGGAGATTTGCTACTAAAAGATCGACTGTCTTCAGATCTGCGAAATAGCACAACAATTACTCACATTAAGCCGCAGCATAAATCATGTCGGACAGATTTTCAACTCAAAAATAACTCATGACCTGGTTCCCAACACTGACACCCTCGTAATGCACACATGAGCATATTATTACATTTCATTGCACAACAATAATATTACTCTTTATGACGCTATATACTATGTAATCCCGTTGCATGTGCAGCTATAAACCACTCTCCAAAACGTTCAATCACAGCATTAAACTTCTTGTGACAGTCCCAATACATAAACTACCTTGATAATATTAGACATTAACCCACTTTGGACACCTCCCCTCTTCCCAGCCAAATTACTATGCTCTATGCTCCCTTACAAGTTTCCGGTTGATATATAGCCAACGAAAACGTACCTGGCAGTCAATAAATGCTGGGCATCTTCGTCTTCGTCCACTTCGTCATCTTCGCTTATTGAAGGCAAAGTTAACGATGGCTGCCCACCTGGACCATTTTCAGATTCTGCTCCCTCAGCTTCATAACTGCAATTTGCCACAACTTTCAATTAATTTGGAACTCTCTTTCAAGATCAAAAGAAATAAAACATTACATTTTGCTAGCTCAATAAATGTAAAAAGGTTCTTAAAAGGTCGTAAGTCAGAAAAGCAATTTAGTTAATTGACTAACAAAGGATTTAGAACGTTTTTAATAATACAGAATTGTAATAAAATCTATGATTTTCCTACTAGTTTGTTTGTAGTGAATTAAGTGAATCATTGTTCTGGATAGGAGCTAAAGTGGCATTGAGTGTAAATGGAAGAGATGTGATATGTTTTGCAGCCGGTGCGATGCGGTGCACTTAGATAGAGTGAGTTTGTGAGTAAATGTTTAATGCAATAAAGGTTTCCTACCCTTCCCGTAAGTTGTACGTTAAGTCATGCTGGATATCATTGGAAAATTCATTTTGGAATTCAGGATAAAGCCGAAGAACTTCAATGAGTCCGGGAATATACACACACTTAAGGTCACAGTAGGTGAGCGCCCTTACATCACAACTTGATTTGACAATAAATTCAGCCCCAGCAGTCATGGTGAGTTGTTGTGATATATCTGATCCGACGAGATCGCCTTTCCCTGTACATTCAGCCGGGCATTAATGGTAACATATCGTCGGTACGACGCATTTACTTGTTTCGCTTAATTAAGTTAACTTTAATACATTAAATACGGTTGTTTTATTATGTACTAACCTAAAATGGCAACGACCATGCTGCATTGCACAACCTCCATCGATCCATTAGATAAATAGTAAATATTGTGTAGAGCATCTCCTTTGTGGACAAGGTATTCTCCAGGCGCACAGAAATTACTCCGAATGTGCAGAGACAATAACTTAAGACATCCTTGTGGTGCAGGCTCAAATATCGGCAGAGACAGAATCTCCTTATGCAAATGCATTGACACGTCTCCTCGCAGCTCCTCTGGGAACTCTTTTAATGTCTATTTCAGATTGAATTGCATTAAAATTAGATAAATTTGCAATACCACATCAAAGGACCTGTTCCAACCAAGGTTAGTGTAAAAAGGAATAAATAATGCTATTATGTTTCTCGATCTTTCTTTGCCTTTGGGAAATTTCAGGCACGCATCCTTTAGAACGACCTCAATTTTACTAAGCCAATTAAAAGCTTTTACTGGTTGATTTCAGCAATAACACGACCCCTCTTTTACGAATCTTATCAGTTAGAATAGAACCCTAGAAACATTGTTGATTCTACCTTGTCTGCATTAGTATAGTATTCTTTGCTCAGTACAACAGATGAATTTTCCCAGCATATACTCATGAAACTGCAAGCGAAACTTATACATACTTCTTATTTGCTTAGGCATTCATGCAATCTCCATTTTATTTACTTGTCTTGATTAACTAAATATCCAAATGTCAAATATTGCATGTCAATTTGCGGTTAACGGAGTTTAATTTTTCTCACCTCATGAGGATCGATCCCGTGGTTAAGGGCCCACATTGTCTGAAAGTAATCTTCCACTCGCTGTTTCAATTCTGATGGAATTTGGTGCAGTTTTAAAAAATCTTTGAGGTCACGCCATTTGCTTTGGTACTGAGAGCGTCTGCTGTACATGCGTTGAACTATTGCCGTTACATTTCCGAAAACCATCGCATGCATCAGAGCTGAAAAACATTAATGATAAACTGCTTTGATAAATTGCATTCAGTGATGGTTTTCAAATGGCAATACTTCACGAAGAATTGGGAAAACGAATTTTCTAATTTCTCAAAAGGATCTCGCTTTAATAATAAATTGAGTTGAGATTTGGACTAACCTCCAATTAGCATAACGCAAATTGAAAATATCTTTTCAGCCAAAGTATTTGCTGACACGTTTCCAAAACCTACGGAGGTAAGACTTGAACAAGTGAAATAAAGAGCAGTAACATATTTATCGGCATTGGACACAGCCGTGGCATTCATCTCCAATTTTTCAGCTAGCGCGTGAAGCCAACCTGAAAGATAAAATCACAAAATCAGAACATTCATTTGCCGACACTTGGCGAAATTTTGGAAAAAGTGTGTTGTTTGAACCTGTTTTCCAATGTGTTGGGTTCATATCAATTTCCTGTTCAGCAATTGCGTACCAAATGCACGCCAGCCAATGGGCAGCCAGTGTGAAACAAAGCATTAATAACGTTAAGATCGCTGCAGAAAATTGAGCATAACGATCCATTTTTTGCAGAATTCGGGCCAAGCGTACCAGACGGGTTAGCTTCAACAGATGAATTCGCTTCACTTCCTGTAGAAATCAATCAATTAACAAATAAAACTATCTGTACACCTAAGAGTACATGCCTAAGTGTGATGTGTCGGAATGTGACGGAAAAAGTTTCTCAGAAATCAAAATAGCAAACTCGCAGAATAAAATCTGCAAAAACTTTCTCCAATACAGAACTTTCCCTATTAGTGAGAATGGCTGAGGAATCTAAGAATTATGGAAATTAATCTGTCTCATACATAATCAATTAAAGCTTAGCTGCTTAAGCGATTGTTCTCACATGTAGTACGCAGTAAAAGGTCAATCAACGAACTATCCTTCGTATATTTCGCACTCATTTTATTTGGAGGGGAATGAGGTTAATGGTGCCACTTTTCATAAGCATATTTTACTATAATATTATGTGCATTTTACTGATGGCCTAAGATATTTTGGGTGATTTTAAAAAGAATCCCCAGGGTTCAGAAATATTGAAAACGTCACATAAGGAACGTAGGATAATTAACTTAGATTCTGCTCGACTCTCAAGTCCCATCCGAAAGTATAATCCTCATAAGACTGTAAGAAGCATCTTTATAAATCATTCTACTGGTATAATGCCTTTGTGTGGAAGGACATAGACATAAACTAGTTGCACCTACGTACGCAACATTTTAATCATAGTAAGTAAACATTTAATTGCATGGAATAGGGTGCATAGCACGGAAAATGCACAGGGAAAGGCGTTCACAGATAATTTCGTGGTACCGAAGAGCGAAGTGCCGATTAACCAAGGGCTGAATGATAACATCCTCAAACTTTGTTGATCAGAGCGTATAAAATATCAAGCTAGAAACAATTTCTGCGCAACGGTAACATCCTGAAGGTAAGAGCCATATTTGAGAATAGAATTAAAAAAGGATAATCTAATGGAGAACTCACTTGAGTGTTGTTGGAAAAGATATTAGCAGCGTATAGGAGATCAAAAGGAAGTGCGGCAAGAATATCCAGGAGAAACCAGCCTTTGATATAGTTTAACGCAATCACTTTTGGATTAGATACCACTTCACCTTTCTTGTTGACAAAAGTTGTTCGGAAATGAAGGAGAATATCTGCAAGTTAATAAAAGTCCGGATATGTAGTTGATGGTTACAGAATAGAATATTTTGAAAAAACGGTACAGTTCTTTTGAAAACTAAATGAAATGTGCCAAAAAGCATTTGTTTCGGCGAAGTTTAGAAAATAGTGGCATTTAGAACTTTGACACTTTAGGAGCTACAATTAGTACAAATTAGTCACATACCGACGATAAAAAGCATTTCGACGACAACATCAGGAACCTGCGAGTGTCTTTCTTCATTCTCCTTTTGAAATGCGGCATTGTAGGGAACCAAGACTGCCACATAAAATGTGGCTACCAGTATAAGCCAGTCCCAGCAGCTTTTAAAGATTCCGTAATGAGATAACACAAAGCGAGATTTCTCTATTGCCGCTGTCTTATATTCCGGCAGTGGGGCTTCAGAGGGTTGCAAAAGCGTCTATAAATAACATTGCACTCACTGTCATATTTTTGAAGTTTAACCTTTTACACATAAAGTACCTATTTTACAAAAGGGGTACATTTTTTCTGTTTGTATCCTGTCATAACTTATAAAGCGAGTTCTACCACTAAAATAAATATTGGAGACCACAGACTCCAAAAAAGGAATGAAATTCACCAGTAATATATTTTTGCTTTAATAGCAACCTAAAATGATGGAAATCCTAAGCCAGCTTTTGCATTCTTTGTATTTTCCAAACGGACATCTTATTTTCGAATGCTATAGGTTTCTGTAAATATCACTTTATCGAATTTAAATGATGCCCTTATAATATCACGCCTACACTACTTCAATCCATAGAATGTTAAATATATATAGATTATGCTTGACATATTTAGTTGACATAGAATAAAGCAGCTTAAAAGTCATATTTGTTAACAAGAGATAGTTCTTTCATAGTATCTATATGGCTAGAATGGGGATATATCTGGTAATAATATTACGTTTCGTGAATGCAGTAATAATCACTAGTCTACCCTAGTGAGTAGCTATCAATTTCCAATAGTATGGCTGAAATCCTGAAGGTAGAAATGAAAAGGGCAGGTAGCCAATCCCAATCCACTTATTGTCAGATTTTGTACCTTAAGGATTTCATCTTATGGGAAGGCTATTCTGAAATAAGATATCACTGAGTTTGCCTTTGTAAAGGTTATATCAGCATAAGTAGGTCTCGTCTGGGGGAGCGGAGATTTCCTGCAAGGCAATTCAAATGCCGCTCCTTGAATTGACTATGAACTATGAACTACAAGACATGATGCTCAGGTCACGCTAGTCGATTTTTAATAATAGAATATCAGTCGATGCAAAGGAATTTCCTGTATAAAGTATATGGAAATAGAAATATGCGTCAAATCTGGCATTAGTTACATTATTCAGTTTTAATTTCGACTTTCTCCGATCTTGCTTGTAATGACCGGAGAGTTGATATAGAACAGCTCTACTTCGGCGTCTCCCATAGTTGGCAGGAGGAGCTTCTGCATCCACATTTCCATTTGCATCTGCATCTAAAATAAAATGAAATGAATTATGTATTGACGTAAATATATCATCTCTTTGCACTGCCAACAAGGGCAACTCAATTTTAGAAACACTCTGTAAGCATATTCGTTTTATAAATCATCATCACTTATTCAAAGGACACCTCATGGAAATCTTTTATACACATCCAAAGTGACCAAATTAAAAATTTCCTCATGGAAAGTTTATCATTGAACATTTCAAGAAGTAGTAAATATATAGCGAGCAACGTGTTATTATATAGTTAGTAGCGGGTTTAGTACCAACTACCAACTTCTGCCAAGGAAAACATATCCACGGTGGTTTCTGGGCAACTCTTTTCCTATTTACTAAACTTTATCTTCATGAGAATATGTACGATGACGATGTAAAAAAGTGAGAGAGAATAGGGAAAAAAGCTTCTATTCTGTAGAGCTTGAGTTTTCCTTTCCCTTTTCAGACGCAATAAGTCCATTTTAAAACTAGGAGATATATATATGGGTACTTACTATGTTGTTTGAAAAAGGAACAATTGGATTATACCAAGTATAAGTATTGTCATACTTTTTCAATAGCTCCTACTTCCAAGAATTAGGATTTTGTGTATTTTTATTCGTACGTGTTCTTTTCAATGGGGCGTTTCAAAGAAATTCTGCGTGGGCACACTAATCATCACAAGTAGCTAGTGATAACAAGCTTAAGGGTGGTCATGCGAATGTAAATCCGAAGTTTTTCTTTTGAGATAGGATAAAATCGAAATAAATTGGCCTACGAACATTATCATTATTTTCATCGCTGGATGTTTTAGAAAATGTAGCGTAAGCATGAAACTCAACGTGGCAGCGATAAAGATAAAACAGTGATGAATCTGATGAAACATTTTCTACGAGTAATTTGATATTTATATAGCTAATTAAAAATTATCATTTGCTCTGAAACTAAAGACACGAAAGGAAACGCAACACGAGTTGTATTTTTTTTAATCCTGGCTGAACTTTATACATCTTTTGTCACTCATTTAATTAGCAACGGCAGTTCAGCAGAAACATAAAACTTTTGTGTTAGTCTCAGGTGTTATTTACATGTGCCTAGGGAAAATGTTGGCCTCATAATCTAAAAACAATGCATTTCATCAACAGTGAACTTTTTCGCTGTAAGTTAGTGAATGACACCCCATCTCTAAACAAAGGGCTTTTCACTGAAAATTTCTGAATAACATTGTCTATCTCAAAACAACTATTTTCTATGTGCTCGTCTTTTAATTGTCAATAGTAGCTCTTCCTTCGAATGGCTGACATGTCAATGTCGTAGAATGATGAAGTTGCAGTTTCTACCTACCTGTAACAATTTTATATTTATAGCTTGTCAGTGGAATGTAGAGTATTAATTACTTGCTTAGATATATTCTATCATCCAAGAGCTGAACTCTAAACGTGAACGCTTGGGGGAACTATTAATTCGATGACGAAGTTTAATTAAAAGGTAAGTAGTACCGACGCAGGAGAAGTATATATGAATATTCAGCTCCATTACCAAACGAAAATTATGCTATACACTTGTAGTGTAATGTAATTAAAAGACTTGCTTTAAAAACTACTAGGTACTTTTTATCTTTCCCCTCTGTTACCCTTTTACCTCCCTAGCACTACTAAAGAAATTAACTCGCCCTGTCAGCTATTTCCGACTTCATTCCAACTCAACTAAGTATAAGTCAGAATTTAGCTGCTTTACTGTTCCTTTATTTCTTATTAACCTACAAATTCATATGCCTTCGAATTTCGAAGGGTATTCCGTGGTGCTTTCCGTAAATTAAAATTCAATTTGGGAAAATACGAGGATATTTTTATTGAAATAATTAAAGAAGACATGGTTGTAGGCAAATAATTTTTGGCACAGCTTGCGGTACTGGAGCGCAGAGAAAACTAGTGCAACCAATGTCAATGCCTCTACTACTATTACTGCATTTAAAAAGTAAACTTTTTCGTAGCCGGCTTTCCGCAAAATACGGAATAGTATGTGCACGGAGACAAGGCACCTACAACTTTGTATCCCTTTCCCCCTAAAATGTAACTATATAAATACTTCAAAAAGTTCTGTCACAGCTACTGAGTAGCTATATCAATTCCAGATTTTATGCTTTAAGTGTATTTATATAGAAAATATGATTATTTATACATGAACCACGGTTATTCATGTTAATAATTGATTTCAAATGCGAATGGGGAAAGCAGTGTTAAGGGATACTTTTCTAAAAGTATGTATAGTATGTATAATGAGAGATATTTATTTTGTGGTAGAAATATACAGCCGTTTTAGTGTACGTATATTTTATCCGGGATTTCATGACTCCAACTAAAGGGATGGCATGAGTAAGCACTAGGAAGCGTAAATTAATACATGGGTAATTGAAGTGAAAGCAATAAAGTGAAGATTTAAGGCTACGTTTACCAGTAAAAGGAGAAAGTTCTATTTATTACTACTTTCTACTATCCGCCATGTAATGGTTCACTGGTTAGCTCATGGAAACAACTTTTCAGTCCGTCGTTCCTTTCACAGCTAACTCTATTTTCAGGCGCTTTCCCTAATTCCCTTAACAAGTGTCTCAGGTTTAGTATGGGAAAAGTGGGACACTGAAATGATGATTTAAGGTATCCTTTGATGCAGTAATGTCATTGAAATGCACATAAAAGAGAAAATTTACCTGAATCGTAGGCACTATCACAGAATTCAACCATTTTTGTGTGTGTGATATCTTTGTGAGAGGCGAGGAAAAGGACGACTTCTCTTTTTTCATTTTTAATGGGGACGATATCAAGAAGACACCAAAAAGGAGTTAAATTTTTCTTGTAAAGAATAATTTCGAGTTTTAACTCTGTCTTCATCTCCAATGACTTCTCAATTTGCTGTTTCTGTTCGTCAGGAGTCTCAGGGCCATAAAGAAATTTGCACGCACAGCCTTTCTGCATTATTTGTGCTCGAGCAAAACCCGTCAACTCGCAGAAACCATCTGAGCAGTAAACTATTGGATGAGTCAAGACCTGAGCATTCCCCAATACGAAATTCGAATCTGTAAATAAAAGAACGTCATACATTTCCAACAATTTAAAAATGGGAAATCTATAGTTAATGACCCAGAATATCGGCCTACTTTTTCAAATGGGAAATTACTATGTGGGAGTAATTCCTTCTTTATCGTTTTCTCTAGTAACGTTGGACGGGTTAGTAATAGTTGGCACGTGAGTAAATGAGTACAATAGTGAGTACGAAAAAGCGATTTAAAAGCATATGTTAGAAGGTCTACAAATCGTGTCAATCTCCGGCCTATTTCTAAAATGTAACAGACAAATCACGCCAGAAATTCCGACTGAAGGGCTTAACGCACAAGTTTCAAAGCAGTGAGCTTTTTGATGGTGGGTTGGGTATATTACCTTTATCAATATTGGCTTGAAATGGGCCAAAGAACAGGAAGACATATAATACACAGCCAAATGTCTGGATAGGAAACCCAGCGAAAGAGAATCGATTTTTTCGGAAAAATAAAGTTAGCTGCCCGGGGTTATTATGATGTATGGTAACAAGTGCCAAGACATTAAAGCAAACTGAATCTTTCATACATTTTATAGGTATGCTACCTACGTATAATAATATGAGAACATTGTTTTATTCAACGCTGCGACTAAAAGAGTGGACCACAAAACCTTACAACAAAGAATATTCCAATATGTTCTTAAACCAAGAGCCATTCAGTGACCTGTCAAGGATTACGTTTCCTCAGAATCTCTACAGAAGATTCACAAATATCTATTCCGTAGACCATATTTTGATAAAATCAACATGATAAAACCTTCAATTTTATTCGTGAAAAACATGTTGCTTTGCGTACATACAGTATGGCACAAAAGTATAGGCACACCCAAGATACATGGTACACCGTACCCCTATATTTTTGACGATATTTCGTTTCAATGAAAACTTTGGGGAGTCTAGTTTTTTTAACCAGTAATGAAGCCTTCTATCTGGACTTTTGCGAGGGAAATTAGGAGTATTGGCCAGCAGCTACAGGAATAATTTAGAAAAAATAAAAATATTGGTAATTCATAAGTTATATACACCGAAAAACAATTCAATTTTAATTTTTCTAGACAGTACGTGTAAGACCCTGACAAGTTTTACCTTTTGTGCAAAATCTAAAGTCTCAAGGTTTTTTAAAAATACACGGAACCACGCGGCGTGTAGTTTCTAGGATTTATGATAATGAATTTCTCCCCAGACATTCCCCCGACAATCAGGGTAGAGTCCACTATTATCCGTGTCGGTATAAACTGGACAAGATTTCACCCAAAAGTTTTCATTAGGTTGATCATAAATCTTAGAAATTGCACGCCGCGTGGTTTTTTCTTGGCCACTTTTTTCTAAATTATTTCTGTACGTGCTGGCCAAAAATCCCAATTTCCCTTTTTTTTAAAATCCAGATGAAGGCTTTACTGGCTAAAACTAGGCTCCCCAAAGTTTTCACTGAAACGAAATATCGTCAATAATATAGGTGTACCTATGTACCTCACTATAGTTATTGTTTACCTACATTGGTACAAATTATTTCGAGTGTGTTCCGTGTAATATGAAATCAAACTTTCCCAATGCAATGCCAATGTCTTTCTAAGTGGAAGTTTCCCCCGAAATAGGGTTTTAGGGTTTAGAGACTCATGGGAAATAAAGTTCATCTAAATAATGGTAAAGGAAACGGGGAACATGTCAAATCAGCGAAATGCACATTCATTTGTAATAATTAGTATTAGTTACGATACGAATGGAATTTACATTGGGATTTGAAGGCAAGGTTTTGTTATTTACGTGGGAAGTTGTGCGCACAGGATATTTATCATTTGGTAACAACAAGGTTGGAAGCGAACGACAGCAGGTAAATCCAGCTTTTATTCGTGAACTTATTGAAAAGCTAAGTCAATTGTGGATTCTGTGATCATTTGGATAGGAAATATCTAAGAATCATCACATATGCATAATAGGGAAAGGGAAATAGCGACACCCCTGCTATTCGTTAGGATTGAAGCAATTCATACATCAATCGGATTCAGTTTTCTCTTGGTGGTTTAAGCATAGAGCCTGAACCTACTTACCTACATCTGCTTCTACTTACATCTATGTACTGTGGTTTGGTTTCCTGAGTTGCACGCGTTTGAAGTTGAAACTCAGTAACCGTAAGTAATTTATCATGTCGAGTCTCTAAGATGTAATAGCGGAGACCTACTACACACATTATTATAAGACAAGAAAGACATGTCTTTTCAAAGTGGAGTTTTGCCAATAAAACCCGGGATTCCTAAAAAGAGAGCTGAGAACTCAGGTGAAAGAGGCGCAAGCGGTCTTCTGGTCTACACCTGTAGGACGATAGCATTTGCGTTCTGGAGAGACTACATATACACACACTAAAGTCTTAAGTTTAGTTCGATGCTTGAATTTCGATAGCTGAATATTCTAAGCTTGCTTGCTATATAAAACTGAAATTCTCTTCCCCTCCAACTACATCATGAACGAACCAGCCAACTCATTCTGGTTAGCAAAAATTGATTTGCTAGGGGATTTACCTACTAATGTCCCTTTTCTCATTTCTCTCACTAATGCGACTTGGCTACAGACATACACCGCTCTACCATGCTGGAAATGGCCATGCAAATAGGATTTCGCTTCGGCAAAGCACTATATTATATCCTATGCTCGTGTGTGTTCTGACAGATTCTCATCTTTTCGGACCAGACAGGGTGACCATATTTCATATGCGTGGGAAAGTACATTTCACTGCTTTCTTTAATGCTCTGTGAACACATCACAGATGCAATGACAAAATCGGCAACAGCATGCATCCACTCTCACTATAATTAAATACATCTGCACCCGTTGCACTTAGCAAATATATTTCAAAATTCTCCCTATTTTGTTGCAGAAGGTATTATTGTATTACAGTTCATTTTCAGACCTACTACTTATTACGGTATAAATTCCAAATGCGTGGTAGGATAATACTTCAAACGATTCTTTTATTCTAGCCCTCAAAATTGTAAATACGGGCACCTAGTCCTTTGTTGCGAATGAAGGAGGATTGATCCTCTTGCATCAGCAATTTTAAAAATTTAACACTCAGCTTGAAAGGAGACCAGATTTTCCAGTTGTCGACTTCCTATTTTTATGATATAAATATACCAAAAGTTCTATTGTATTGTAAGAGTCATTAAATACAACCCTCAAAACCACAACCCGATTATCGTAAATATTGGTATGAATTCAGGTTGCATTATAACCTTTATATATTTATATGGTAATTAGGTAATTTTAGTAAAATTCAGTTAGTATATAATATCATTAGTGCTTCATTTTGTATATGCTTAACTACAATATACGGTTAATGTAGAATAATTACAAGAAACGTATGTTGGAAAAATGAAAACTGCTTTTATTTTACTTGCATCATTTAGTTTTCGGTATTTGCGCAGAAAACGATCTGTCTAAAACACTCAGATTAAATATGAGAAATTACAGAATAACAACATACCGATAGGAATATCAGGAAGAGAGAGGAGAGAGTAAGTGGAATTGTTATACATATACTATATTGGTAACATTTTCTCATCTTCTGTTTCAATTTGAATTACTTGATATTGATTTATTTCGTAGATTGTAAGGCTGCAGGCAGTTGACATAACTGAATTTTGCAATCTCAAAATTACATTTGGGCTGACGGTTTGTTAAATTTTCTGCCTTACGGAGTACATGGAAAAGGAGCTGTATCTGTATGTATTCCAATTCCAAGTATGCACGAAAAGACAATTTAAAATTGCTTCTATTTTGGTCGCAAAAGTCGGATTAATTCAGTCTTTTCTCGATGGTAAGTTAAGTTGAAAGCTTTACAGATTATTAGCACAACACCAGAACTTTGGTTGATACTTTGATACTAACTAAGGCTCCATAAAATCTCCGTATCTATCTCTATAAGTAATTTCTAATTATAGCTACAACGTTTTAGGGAAATATGATACAGAAATCAGCATATTTTTTAGGTTGTCCAAACTCGTTGCAAATCGTGGTGAGACAGTGAGAGTACATAAGTCTATAATTAGTGCCCTACACACGAAATGCTGATTATTTTTCGTCTCACTCTAATAGCAGTAAATGCTTGAACGAAACAAAATGAATACTTACTCAGGAAAACGACTTAGTTCATTACGTATAAATCAGTACCAATCTGCTTTACCTGAAGCGGACTTTGCTGAAACAATTTTAATTGCTTTTTCAGAAAATTATCATCAAGAAATTATATTTTCCATTTCTGCTTTATGAAATGCAGTTTTTACAAACGCAGTCTTAAGAATTGTATAGAGATTTGGCAGTTAGTGAGTTTGGTTGAAAATTACATTAGAATCTTTTCTCCCCAATGCAACTTTTTTCAATTAAATTGGGTTATTGTCTATAGCAGAGAGAATGTGGTGGTAGATGCATAGCATATTACATGCATATAATAGAGAGAAATAAAGTTAAATAAGTAAGTCTTTGTCCTGGGAGTACTTAATTTAATGAACACGACACGAAAATTAGTATTGAACCTTAGTGACGCAATTTTATCAAAACGACCAATAAAGTATAGCATTCTACTAGATTCTTAATGCCTACTAAAATGGAGAGGGGGATATCGGACAAAGAAGATAGGTAGGTGAACGTGATGTAGCGTAGTAATGAAAAAACTTACGTGTTCCATCAAAACGCGTGGCTATTGTATCCAAAAATGTGTTTTGTGGTGCTAGTAGTCCCTTTCGGTTAGGCATCATGCAGGTTACCGACCCGATTTATTGTTTGCCAGTGAAATATTTTCTTATAATGTCAGTACACTAGTGCACGAATTGATTCAACAGCTTTCGCGTGCACGCTTCAATCTGATTTATCTCTATCACCAATAAGAAAGCTTTGATCCCAATTATTTTCTGGATATCTGTAAAAAGAAATTACAATATACTTCATCAATGAAATTATCAACCGACACATTAAACCTAATGTTTTTCAATGCATGCCCCTATAATTATTTATGAATACTGTTGACTGAAACACTGAAACCATAATGTATGGCCTGAATGGATTGAAAGAACTGGTATACCTAGGTCTATTTTCAAATGGGCATTACAAATAAACAATACTTTTGTAAATGATGAATTAATTCATACCATGCTATTTTTGTACTCCAAAACAGAATGCATGCATAATTTTGAACTGTCCATTCTTATACGTCGTCGGAATTTTGTTTCAGGTAAAAGAAACTAATAATAACGAATTTTATCATGCTTGCTCATGTATGAAATCAACAAAGATAGAGTGACAAAAGGAGGCTCTACAGCAGTACTAATATTAAAATGTCAATGTGTATAGTCTCTCAGATGTCTAGCAGTCATCCATGAGAAAACGAAAGGTAACCTACATAGTTAGGTATACGAGTATCTATTTCATTCTGACTTTTCTTCTCTAACACTTCTTTCACATGCAATAAGATGCGCATATTTATTACTGTGTCTTTTATCTTTATTTGTACGTACTATTATTCTAATTGTAAATCACCTATCCTTGAGTGTCATTTTGTCACCTGTGCTATTAAAAATGTCCATGTAATACAGATAAAGCTGTCACACTCCGCACTGTTTCAGTCAGGTTAATGTGAGTTAGATATCGATTTTTTCCACTGAAATTCGTTGCCACATTCCTCCCGGCCAATTCTCTGTTCCCCTGTCTTGTATTTTGCAAGAAGGAACGTGAGTTTTTGAATTTCTTATCATGCATACAAAATCGAAGTGTCTATATAAGTATTTATATTTTGGAATGTCTCTGCTGTATCACACTCTGGCAAATAATACATTGACGAAAAGTCCCGTTCAGACAGGCGTACGGGAATTGACAGTGAGTCAATATTACGAAATATTTTCTTATCCTTCAAATTGAAGCCTATTTCTGTCATCATAATAGAGAAACTGTGGAAAACAGACTTTTACTATACTATTATGACACGGGGGTAATATGCTGCCAAATATGCAAATAAGAAAGTTATATATGTCGCTATAAATCCATATACCGGAAGTGTGGGACCATAAAACGAATTGCATCGACTATAAATGATAATGAAACCCATCTTTCTTAGCGGAGATACACTCTGCGCAATGACCGACGGCAAGATAGCTGATAAAATGTTATGAATGGCTAGCACGATTTTATATACAAAAAATAATTTGCATTGTGCTTTTTGTGTCAATAAAAATAAATTCTCGTGCTACTCATGATGCTTACAAACGATTAAGCCTAGAGATTACTCTGAACCATTCCTGCACATTTTGTTACTGCCGGCGTTTTTAAATCTATAAAGGGAAAATTTGAAGATGTACTGTAGATATTCGTGCAGGGAGTGATTTTTTGTCACTTATTTAAAAAGGGAATAGATTAGATATCCCTGCTCTACTTTCGGTTAGCCCAAGTTCTGGTAATCCAATTTCTGGTTAAAATTGAGTTTTTAGACAGCTAAATGTTTTATGATCCTGGTATACCTATGACCTAGTAATATAACAGAGAAAGGATAGTCAGAGACACGCTAACGTGAAACTTGTAGTATATTAAATACTTGTAGCATGGATTTCCCAAGTAGAAAGTTTGTATCCTCTGTTATTTCATGTACGACCGATGTGGTTCCTAAAATCACCAAACAATTACTGAGCCAAACCCGTTAAAAACCGTGAATTAAGACTATAAAGCATTTTCTTGCCTCCTTGCCTTGTGGTTTGAGTGACTATCGCATTTACGCGTTACACCAATTAGGTAAGTAGGCTGTATAGTTTTATGTCGGGCTATAAGGAACGCTTTGTCAGGATTTTCTACATGTAAACGTCGAGTTTCGGAAACGGAAACCAAATAAACAAAAGCCAGAATCATATTATGTTGCTTTGTTCTTTGCCAATTTTGGTTTTATGACTTTTCAACATTGTGCCAACTTGACAGTGATTTATCATGACTGTGCCAACTTTTTCCTATTGTGACTTTTCATCCTCCGCTGAAATTGTGGCAACTTCAACACTGCCATAGCCAATTTTCAGCATTGTGCCAAATAAGCAAATTCTGTCAATGTAACAAAATCAAACGCTATTGATGAAAGTTATTGGTGGATATTGTGAGAATTGCCTTACTACATGCATCTGCTTATTTATCTGTGAACTTTTATAATGGATATATGCGCTCAAATAAAACGTAATATACATATGCAACATGAGGACGAAGTTCTTCAAACTTCTGCTTTCTCTTAAAGAAAATTATAGCATCACTTCAAAACTTTCATTGAATATGAACTCCACTTCGTAATCCTGTTAGTGCCCAAAAGTTTATTGAAATGACAAAAAAGATCATGAGCATAATATTATATCATACGTCATGTTGAGTGTCAGCAGGGGTTTAGCTAATTTAATAGCAAAAGGCAGTAAACAACGAAATCCGCTTAGGCCACATGTTCCATTAACTAATAAGACAGTCCTTTCCGGAGGGTTGTCAGGTTAAATCAAAAATGACAATGCCATGTATGTTGAAGAACATGGTGGACTACAAGAGCTTTTTTATAATGCTGTGCTCCAACACAAATGCACCATCATTAAAGGAACCAAAAACTATACTATCTGTAAGTCATCTCAAAACAAAAAGTTAAGATAGATATTTGTCCTGAACGGAGAATAAAATATTCTTAAGAAAAATGAGAGCTTTCATCGGTAGAAAATTCTTTTCTCTATTAATTAAATCTTTATATTATATCGACTAAAGAATAAATGAAAAAAGTTAAGATATGATTCAGGAGCACTTTTAGCGAAGTTTAGTGTCATTCATTATGGATAAACTGGTTATGTCGGTGCAATAACAGTGCATTCCATTAAAAGCTACCTAAAAAAATTACAGGGAAGGAAGAAAGCAGGAAAAAATTCACATGCATTAGAATGAGTAGAAAATTAAGGAAAATTGGAAAACAAGCTTTCACTCATAACTCATAACTATGCATAGAATCTACACTAAGATTATCTTGGCAAATGTATAATTAAAGTGCAAGTGGTTTGATGTAACATGCTTCAATGTCTATATGCTTACTACAACAGCTTACTATATACTATAGGCATTTATGAAAAGGATATTATATATATACCTGCATTTGGTACGGATCAAGTTATAATTATAAAGCTTTGCTGACGACTTTTGGATGTAGAGGGGTGTTACTTACGTAATACCTTGTAGGCCTATCAATCTTGATCGTTAGCATTAAAGCTTGGAAATAAATCAACT
>JABASI010001894.1:0-22208 GCA_019776505.1 Tomocerus nigrus
CACACACACGCTCACAAGCTAATAACTCCAGAATTAGCCTATATAAAACAAATTAGTTTTTATAAGTAAATATTTGCTCCACTTTTGAGAAGAAAAAGTCCTAACGCGATAATGGCATAAATTATGTAATAATGATAATGGCATAACTAAATTATTAAATTCAAAGTTAAAAGCTTTTATACGAACGATTTAAAAAAATATATATAAGTAACTGCCAGACAAGGTTTACGATACTATCAACCGTTCAACAAATTAAATAAGTTAACATTAATTATGCTTGAATAATACAGAACGATAGATAACAGCGTTATTCATTCTCTAGTATTGATCTGGAATTACTAAATATTGAAAATATTTGTTAATATTACGTGCACAATGGCATTCGAATATACAACCTATGCAAACAATAATTTTGAAATAATGAAATTTGTAAATCCGTATTATTTGGTTTTAAAGAACTTCTTTAATGTTGAATCCAAAATACGTCGAAAATGAAGCATCCCGTAACGTACAAGAAAAAACGAGGCGCTACGCTTACGCTATGGATCTGTATCTGTAGTTTAGTTTAGCGAGAAAGAGGAATGTATCAAAATGCCCTACTTTCGTGTAGAATACAAATAATAGTCCAAAGTTACAAAATTAGTTTCTTTCTGTGCAGAGTTTCGCAAGTTGAGTGTACAGCTGTGCTACAACCGGTATGCGGTAGTATCTAATAAATGTCTATGGCTGCAAGCACCTTTATCTGTAGAATCCTTAGAATTGATACGCAAATGTGCATGGCTGTCTGGCAGATTACATTGGGAGCAGATAGAGGGAAAAATCGAATTTCTAAGGTGATCCTTCCTGTGATTCCTATAGCATGAATTCAGCTGCTAGATCTATTAAGCTAGATGTGAATATTTAAGTAAAACTAGATCATAAATATAAAAATGAGGCATTATATGAGCGTTGCTAGTTTATCAATTCAAGTGGTTTGACTGAGTGGAAAACTTAAGTTTTATGCATGAGAGGCAAGTAGGCAACACTTATAATAAATGGACGCTTCTAATTTTCAACAGACTGAAAATGCGGAATGTGAGATGAATTAGTTAGACTACACAAAGACAAGAGCTGCCTCTCTCCACCATTACACCCAACTTGACAATTCTTTCAAGGAGGAAACACATTAGAGTGCATTTGTGTCTTATCTCCATGAGTTGACGTCATCAGTATCTAATTCATATTTTTTCATATCTCGATTCACGTTAAACGCATGGTAAATCTAAACCATATGCAATTTTATGGGGCTGTTTTGGTCAATAACTCTATTGCTAATTTATTACGCCTTGTATTAGAGTTGGAGAAAGCAAAAGGCATAAAAAATGCATTGAAAAATATGGACAACAAGTAGAAATAGCAAATAATATAATGTATGGCGGAATTTTAGCACACCTGACTAGGCAGGAGAAACTTTATTCCCGAAGATACATTTCCTACTGCAGTAAGTGTGTCTATAAGAGAAAGTTTTATAAGTAGATATGTGACTAGCAGCTGTGCGTACAAGTTAAAAAATGTCTTTTATGACAAAAGGAGTTTTTATAGGTTAAACAAAAGCTATTTAAAGGCAAAACATTTATTTTAGTAGTAAGTAATGGCAGTAGTGTAAGTGGTAGAGCAGAGCGTTTTTATAAAAGTAGATCTAGACCTGAAAGTGAGAATTAGAATCTGAGAAGAGCGACAGCATATACCTAATGCATATATAGATATAGTAGCGGAGAGTGTACATGTATCCTTGCATTTGGGTAATAGATTGTATATAGTTAGAGTAGCATAGTAGAAGAGTAGAAGTATTTGTGTGCTTACCTGCTACAATCCTGTCAGCGACTACGAAGAGAGCGGACAATAGGAAGATCCCGAGAGCATTCATATTTCACTTTCACTTTGATCCCACTGTCTGAGCTTAGTGTTAGCCTCGTTTCTTAGTTTTACTTTCACTACTCCTATCTTTCCCAGCTCTAGTAATGGTAATCGTGGGGGAAATGTTGTAGCTGTAGTAGTAGTAGGTTCTTTGTGCACCAAGTCTGTAGTAATAGTTGGTGGTGGTAGTAGTGGTAGTGGTAGTGGTGGTGGCTGTGAGTCTTCTTACTTTTCGCTTTACTCTTTCTTTGACTGCAATGTCCACTCCCTCCCACTTCTACATCCATTCCAGTCTGCACAAATCCAAATTTTCACTTTCTCACCCATGAGTCTTGTCCTCTTCGTTCATTCCCTACATAAAATATAATAGAGAGGAAGGGAACTCTGTCAGCTCAACTTTCCACTCCCTGCCCGATGCAAAATGAGCAAGAAGCCAACTATTTAGATATATCACCCCTATATAACTATATAAGTATATATTAATGATTTTGGTCAACTCCTGTCCACACAGATAATCTGTAGTAAGTATATAGACACTTATAGCATCAAATGTTACCTACCTATACAAAGAGTTGCACTTATTTTACAAGAAAAAGGACGACTTACTCTTCTTCTATTGTGTGCTCTGATAAAACGGAATGCAAAAGCAAGATAGATTACCACACTATAGTACTGTCTCTATATTTAAGTTTATGTATATAGGAATTTGGCCGAAATGGGAAAATGCACTTTCACCAGAGCGGATAGAGTATTAAAATTGGTGAGACGACGTCGTCTTCTAAACGATCTTTTGTATTGCTGTCTGTTGAATAACAGGAATAGCGAGTAAATATTTCTCGACTTTTCCTCTCCAGTCCGTTGACACTTGCACTAGATAAATTCATAGTCCATGACAAAATAATCTAACAAGTAATCTGTCTTGGTTCGCTCAAGTCTCATCCAAGCAGTCTATGCCATTGGCCAAGCCTCCTTTTGATTTTACAAACCTTTTCCTTGTCCTAATTCACATTTATACAATTTATCTCTTTCTCACAGCTTCAATCTATTTCAAGACACTCACGGAAATGAATTCCAAAAAGGAATCAATCCCAACAAATGAGCATTTTTACTTTACGTCTATGCTCTGTTGGATTTGGAGGCCTCATTCTTGCAAATTGCACTTAATTCGCACACTATGTTACTTTAGCACTTTTTTGGGGGCAATCCTACAAATTCAGGTAAATTGTCACTTAAAAGTGATCGTTGCGTCGATTTCGCCTGTTTACCAATCTTGTTTTATTTTACAAGCGACATGCACACATTTTCTCTCTAACTTGCTTTTTAAAGTAAAGCAACTGCAAAGAGATGTTCCGTAGAAAGGAAGGAGTTCTGTTTTTGTTATTCAAATCGTGAGATTGTTTTCTTTGCTTTTATTTATTGCGGAATGTGAAATTCCTTTTGTTTTCCTATAGTTGCGTACTATTTTGTTGTGTTTAGATGTTTAGCTGCATCCTAGTGCAGGCGGTCTTCACTTTGCATTTCTGTATACATTTGTGGAGTAACAGTATACGCGTAGGTAGTTTTAGCGTCAAGATGTTTTGTTCCCACTTGTACTGAAATAGAAATTCCCATCAAATCTCACACAAGTAGGTAGTAGTAGTATAGTAGTAGCTATTTTATGTGTAGCAGTGAGAGAATGTTAACGAAGAGAAGATATTCATTCAGGTATATGGAGTCGGAGTCTGAGTTAGCACTGTAAAAAATGCAGCACATTAGTTTCCTTGCACTGCTCCTGAGAAATGTTGCAGAATGTGAATTTGAGTGAGGTATGTTGTATGTTTCTGTTCTTGTAGTATCCTCGTGGCTGCTAATGCAAGAGATGAGGATGAAGATGAGTCTTGAATTTTGAACAAACGGAGGAAGGGTTGATAGACAGACTACTGAGTGTTTTAAGTAGATTCCTGCCTACCTATGCAGTAGTTATGTAAACTGAAGTGAGTAAATGGGATGCAAGTCTGTCTGACGGGATATTAGCATAGAGCACGTCTGATATGCACAGCCTCGCCGTTTTATTCCACAATAGTTGAGTCAAGTTGACAGAGGAGAATATATAATGGAAGAAGGAAAGGAAACCACAAGAGTCTGGGCCGAGCTGGCTATGGCTTCTGTAAGTATTCCAGTCGTGAGTTCAATTGAATTCTATCGGACTGAAATGAAGTTGGGGTGCTCTTCCACTTGCTCTCTCTCTCTGGTAGCGTTGCATCCACGACTCATATGCTAAAATATTATAAGGTGAGTAAGTATTGCCTGTCCTGGCCTTCCTCCCTTATTCCTTTGCCTATGGTGGTGGTGGCCGTACACTCTTTGTCGATTTCAATGGAATTCAATTCAATTCAGTTCCACAGGTTCAATTTTATATGGTGATTTAGGTTCTAAGCTCCCCGTTTACAAATCTCTAAGCAGATGCACTTAAACTCCTTAGCTTAGCCTTCTTCCTCCAGAACCACACACACACATACAACACATAGACACGTACATATGTAACTGACTGAGTGACTGACTGATCTGACTCAACTGAACTATTGCAATCCCATTCTCCACACACACACACACATACAGAGATCTGTAGTAGGTACACGAGGTTACACTATCCCTATGTATATATAGGTACCTACTCTTTTCATCTGATCATGAATTCTGTTGTGCTACGCTCCTTTCTGATCTGTCCTCTATCTACTTCTCTTTTTTTCCACGAAAAATGTTTTTAGAGCGTGCACCAGTGAAATGATATCTGTGAGGTGGGAAATAAATACAACATCTTCCCTTCCCTCTCTCTCACAATTCAACTTTTGGCTTCGGAAAAAACTTAACTCTTCACAATACAAGAAGATATAGCTCGGAGGAGCAGTCACGCAGTTGACTTCTATCAATGCAACCCTTTCCACGTTATCTTCTTCGAATATTTTCCCCCAATCCAATGATAACTCACAGTTTAACTTGCTAACACTACTACGAGTACTATTGTATGCTACACATTATACCGCAGGCAAGGTTTATGTTCCAGATAATCCCTTTAGCTCCTGTATTTCCTACGTCTGACGCTCCGCACCCTACCTTTTCCCTTTTTATCTAAGCCATTATCTGCGTATCTTACACTAACATTTGCTCCTTCACGTTTCCCCTTTAAAGATTCAAGGAAAATAGTTGAGGATTTGTCAGTGTGTTTGTCAAATTAAAAAATGGCAGCACAGAGTGATGATTTACTCTTTACGTAATTGCATAAATGTATTTAATTATGTGAAATGGAAATATTAGTTTTTCTAATGGGTGGAAAGGAAGTGGGAGAATCCCAGGAGAGGTAAGAGATTAATTTTGCAAAGGGTTTTAATTAGGGGGAAATTGAGATTTGATGCAGTGAAAAGAGTTAAGCGGAGTGTAAGGTAGGCAAAGAGAGCCACTCTACCCACTTCTCTCTCTGCCGAAGAATCTAGGCTAAGTAAAGGGCTATTATTACAGTCTACCAGTAGTGTGTGCATGGAGTTTAGGTTGATTCTGGAATGAATGTATTAGGACTTGGTATTAGAGAGAATAGAGTAACCAATACAATAGGGAATTCTTTGTCGCTAATTTCCAGTGGAAAATTCCGTCTCGTTTATCTTCCTCTTTGAAAGTTAATGAATAGAAAACTGCCTTTGGATTATTTATGGGCTTAAGAGAAAGAGACGTGAGAGCCTTTCACTCGTTTTCATCCAAGAAATGAGAATTGAGGAAAGAGAAAGTCAACGATTCTCAGTTTCAGTCAGCTCAGTCTTCCTCAGTCAGCATCGGGACGAAGAAGAAGGAGAGAGAAAGGGAGAAAGCTAAGCTAAGCAAGCCAACCAAGTCAACTCGACGAGGAACTCGACTCAAGTCTCCTCCACTGAAACTCAAAGCAAGTCAAGTCAAGTGAAACCAAAGACACAATCGAAAGTTATTCGCTTCACTCAAACACGTACAAAAAGTCTTTGTGTAAATTGAAGGATTTATGTATTGGTGGGTAAAAATCTGGGAGCGTGTGCTTCTTATATCATGTGTCTGTCCTAGAATAATCCGCAACAACTCAATGCTTACAGAATATTATCGGGGCTTTGGTTTGTGTACAGAGATCACTTTACAGATCAGAGATACACTCATTCATAACAACTGCGCTGGCTGACAATAAGCAAAAGTACATAAACTAAGAGGTCAGCTTAAAGATGAATGTCCGGGGGATGTTAACAGCTTGTTCAACTTCCTTCCTCCACTTTAATATATAAATACAATGGCGTAGAGCAAGGACACGAGACACACAAGTCAATAGAAAACACAAAAACCTTTCAATTCTTTTCTTCCCCCAAAAGTTACTAAGATTTGTATTTATTTTTGACTTGCAATAACACAAAGAGTCACCACGCGTAGCTTTTTTGATTCTATTATTTCTGAGTAGCAACACAACGTCCCGGATATTCTATTAAGTGTTTAATTACTGATAACGTTACTATTAATGAAGTCGACACTCTCACACTTAATAATGCAATCAACCTATTACATGACGTGTACAAAGTACAAACTTCCTATTGTTAATAACACAATGGAATATTAAAGGAGAGGCGAGATGATGTAGATCCTTCAGCTCTTCTTCAACACAATTTAGTAGTTAAGGAAAGAATCCCAAGAAAAAAATGCGAATTTTCTTTATTAGAGCGTTTTCGTCGGCGGAAGAAGTTTTTTTCGTGGAAAAGTTCCCAAGTCGACTGATGATTTTATGTGATGTGAGTGAGGTAGAGATAGTAGATATTAATGGATTAGTTAGGTTGCTTACGAGCCTTGCTTTTCTTTTTTCACTTTATGGACTAAGCGTAAGTATATAGTTCCAACTTTCCAACGCTCCAAGTTGAAACTACGTGGAGAGGTAATATTATTATTATTAGTGGCCGCAGCCGAGGAGCTAGATAAAACTAAACACCAAAGTCTTAGTAGGCTCTAACTACGACGGAGGATGTTAAGTGTAGGTGTGTTTTAGCGTGTGTGTGTAGAATGCAATTCCAGGATAAGAATTTTATCTGGAGAAATGCAGCGAGCGCAATGCAATGCGAACTTGTTCTAACGGTGAAGGTTGTGGTAGTAGTCGAGCATTGTGCAGATATTCCAGTTGAGTAGTGTAACGTGTGAGAGGTGAACGAGAGAAATATCCGATCCGGCCAACGGAACCGTTGAGCTGCAACTGAGGATGGAAACAGAAGCCCGGGTAGCTAAAACACACTTGAGTTGTTGGGACGACTCGGGAAGTTTTCGCCTTTGCCTTGCTCTTGAATGCTTTGGCTGCTGTGAGTCGAGACGAGTGAAACCCCCTTTCACGTTCCGTTGACGTTGCTTGCTCTACTTGAGCATTTCTTTCTCCGCTCTCTCTCTCTCTCTCTTCTCTTCTCTTCTATGACGAGTCAAGACTTTTTCTTTTTGGCTGTTGCTGTTTTCTCCATGTGTGTACTATGTGTGTCTATCTTTTCTCCAGTCAAAGTCACTGAAGCCAAGAGTTGAAGTCAGAAGAAGAGAAGTAGTGAGCGAGGATTTTCGCCATGCAATAATATCTGTAGTAGCGTTGATGCTAAAGCCACTCGACTACTCTCTCTCTGCCTGCACTAACCGTTAAAAGAAGTTCTCGTAGACGAGAATTTTCACAATGTGCATAAGTATGAAGATAGGAATAGGACGGAGGAGGACGGAGAGAAAAATCCAACAAAAACTTTCGCCTGTATAATAAGTATGAGGCTACACATATACAAATCTAATGCAATAGACATAGTTTCACATACATTGGATTGGATTAGATAACCCGTTCAACGGAGAGAAGAATCCAACAAAAACTTTCGCCTGTATAATAAGTATGAGGCTACACATATACAAATCTAATGCAATAGACATAGTTTCACATACATTGGATTGGATTAGATAACCCGTTCCCTGTTTTTTAGCCGGCTATATTGAGAATGGATATATTGCCACCACTTTCTTCTCCCGTCTCTATGCTACTCATGCATATCCTCTTCTAAAATGTTTCATTGATCTGCGGGGACTGAGTCTTCCGCACTTTCACTCACTCACTCTCATGTCATAGTACTCTATCGAAAAGCATTCTATTGACAGTTCCTATCTTACAATCACTCAATACTCACCATAAAACGCATAAGTACCTTCTCTCTTAAAGAAATATCTCTATATATGTAGATTCTCAACCAGAGCATTGATCTATGCAAATATTAACTTTGTTTTCCTTTTTTCTCCGTCCTGCAGCCCGCTATTGTGCCAATCACACATCCAAAATAAAATCTTGTTTAGCTCAAACTTTTATCTTGTCTAAATTGATTACTTACATCCCATTTCATTTAAAAATGCACAATGCTACAGAATGACTCGATTATTGAAAGTGAAGCGGCATAGGGAAACGACAAAACTTTCCATTATAAGAACCTTATTAATTATGGATAATAATTTATAATGAGCGATTTTTTTTATTGATATTGTAATTCTCCTCTTAGCGCAAATTATAGTTTTGAAGGAGCAGTGACAAAATGACAAGTCGTTTGGAACGAAAATAGGAATATTTGTCGTTTATTATGCTCAATGACAGATAATACCCCTGGGGATTTATAAATGGAACTGTTTTTGACTCATGTCAAAGACGCTCATTGAATACTGTGGCTGTAATTATAGTAAAGCAGAACTGGACTGATTTTTTTTATTTACATAGGGTCGAATAGTTAAGTTGACTTTCATTGAATGAGCGTTGCGGTCGTCTGTCGATACTTTTGCATTTGCATTGTTTCTTATTCCAAGCTTGAATGCATTTATAGAATAAGGTACGTGATGCAAAATGGGATAGTTCTAAATAGTTTATAGCGCAAGTCACCGTGGTGGAATGAATGAGAAAGTTTGTGCTTTTGTCCTGCGTTTCCTTATTTACCACTCGCTAATAGTAGCTCAGAATTCTATAAGCCTTCACTGCAGCAGAGAACAATAGCTTAGCTTAGTTGTGAAAAAGAGAGCAAGATCCCTATAATTATGCTCGTTTAAGCATTTCTTGCAATTTAGCCAACACATTTTGTTTACTTAGGAGACAGTGGTGGGCATGACATAGGCAGGCAGAGTTTTTGACAAGAATATTACACACTGTCATATTACATTACTACTTATAAACTTCAAACATTTCCAGCTACAACACCCACACTGCCACTTCATTGAAACTTAATACCTTTATTTGTCTTTGTATCAAGTTTCACCTTTTAGATTCATTCACCTTCGCTTTTCTCATCAGGACAAAGATTTTTACAATACACTCATTCGTCAACAGTCCTATAGTAATTCTATTACTTATGTACAGATGACAATAAAAGGATTCTTGAGTCTTGGCTGTTGATGATCCATTTTCAGTTCTATATAGGATTTAGTCACGTACTTTTCCGCATTAGACAAAACAAAAAGTTTGTCAAATGGCTTGCTTATAAAATTCATCGGGAAAAAAAGTTCGCTATGACTGTAGAGCGGGATTCAATTACAATGTCCCGTTTTAATGGGAATTGAATAATTGGAAGAGTAATTCAAAGGAAAAATCGTGACTTGGATTCCTGTGATTTGAGTTGTCTAATAAGTACATGCTCCCATTACACTTCTCCTGTCTTTTCCTACTGTGAACATATGGGCAACAGAATATAGATGAACCAAGTTTTCTCCTCTAATGTTTTGCCCTGTCAGTGAAATTGACTTGACATGGCGACTTGAGTGGAGTGGACACGAATTGAGTTGCTTTCTCTAGTTTTGTCTTTGTGTTGTCTTTAGATGTTAAGCCGTTGTGGAATAATAGAAAGGAGGCAACTTTTCCTTTTCCCCAGCTGTAATTGAACATCAACATTAATGTGTGTGTATCAATGCTCCTAATAACTCCTCGTTACTCCTAAATATACTTTCACTATGATAAATATTCTATTATACCTATATTATTTACTTCCTAATGGAAAAACTATGATGCGAATCTGATTCTCATGCCTTGCTAACTTTAGTTTTAGGGCCGAACGTCAGTATCAGCTTTCCATGTAGAACATTCACATACCATATAATATAATAGGTCCGTGACATGTTCAAACTAAAACTTGGAAACTTTACCATTAACTTTAGTCCATATTTTGTATTTATACCTACAATTCCGAATTTTGTAATTTAGCATTCTTCCTGCTTTTAGTACAATCATATTAATTTTTGGTAAGTATTGATAGGCAGATTCCGAAATTGTCTTGCCGTTAAACTAGAATTAAGTATGTACTTATGGTAGGCGGAACTTATTTATTCGCATAAAATTCTGCTTAAGATTATTTTCATTTTCTTATGATCATCTTTAAATTTTCAACTGATATAGGCAATTTTGGATGGAAATGATTGGGCTTATTAAAATGGTATCGCAGTAGTAGTAGGATTGTGAATAATGAATAAGATGTGCTTCTGTAGGAATCTAGAAGAGGCCTTGGGAATTGAATGCTGGAACTGACATTGTCTATCAGGAATAAGACAATGGTTCTCCAACAGCTTTGTTTTACTTTTCTTTGCCTTACTTTCTTTCTTTCTTTTCATGTGTCCCAATTTCCCATTTCTGTCGGATTCCGTATCTGACTAAGAGAAAAACACAAGACAATCAAGTAAATAGAATTATAGAAAAGAGTTATACTTTGTTTATGATCGAAAGTATAAGCAGATAGCATCTATACCAAATTATATAGATATATGCCGTATAGAATAACTGTGTTATTATTATGTATGCATTTGTAAGTTTGGGCACATGGTTTCCTTACATGTCTGTACTTTGATTTTATTTTATGATTGACTGGATTATCAAATCAAGAATATGTACAGACTCGCGAGTGGTATTTGTTTAGTACACCTGTCCATGCATTTCGCTTTGTTACTTAGTTCGGTTATCCTGCCACGGATGTGAACAAACAATCAATATCACGAGTAAAGGTAGCTTTTGTTATGCACTGATTTTGAGTAAAAGTAGATAGAATATAAAATTGCACAACAAAAGCAACGCTCTCTACTCTTATATATATATATTTAGATAGGGAGCTTCACTATATAAACATATTATATAACTATATAGGTACTATATAAATATAGATATATAGGTTATATATATATATATTTACTATTTGTTTTATGCCATGTTTACAAAGTAGATATATATTATTAGACATTTGCTCAGTGCTGTTGTACGGGTCCATGTGTGTTATACATAAATATAAAATGAATAGTGAAATCAACCTGCGGTTTCCTTCAGTTTGCTTTCCCCTGAAATACTACGTGAGTTTTTCCTAAAGGTAAACTGCACGGATGGGAATGAGCAATGGGTAGTTGGATTTAGAATTTCAGACTACACTGCACTCTGTAGACTTTGATTTGGGATTCAGACTCTCATGCCTACCCTACACTACTAGACGACTACTACTCGCCCTTCTTCTTCTCATTTATAGTATCTACTGACGAACTAGAGCAAGAGTATCAGCCAATAGACAAAGTGCTATAACACAATGAACATTTTCTACTCATATAGCACGAAACTTTGTAATGCCACAGAAGGTTGATAGGAACACTTGCTTGCTACTACTATGGAATGAAAAGAGGGAATCCTACGACATTGCCACTAGAGAAAGGATGTTCGTTTTCATGTACAGACGTTATGTGTTATGGTCCATAACTTATGAGCTTCATTAAAGTTTAAAAGGGTGCGTGGGGGTTATTTGCAATAATGTCTTCAAGACGGAGCCAAACCAAAGGATACTTCATCTTCATACATTCTTCCACCCTCCTCTTCATACATCACATAACCTTCCTCCTCTTAAACTTCGAATAACACTAACAAAAGACATTGTGTTTCGGTTTTTTTTGGCTTATGTGTTGAACTAGAAACTATATCGAGTTGTATATTCTAAACTATGCATGTGAGAACTTGAAATATTTGGCTATTGCATTGCACAACACTTATGATTTGTCATCATGGAACTATAAAAATCCAATTGACAGGTTCAGAGTATGCGAAGGTCTGCTGTGTGTCACTTGCGTATTTGTACCGACAGTCCAGACAGACTTGTTTTTTAATTGATCATTTTAATAACTACGTTTTCATGTATCAATTGACAACTTTTAGATACCTTAAATTTTATTTCGTGAAATACCGCAGAAACGGTAGCAGTTACTGACCTGAATAATAATATTAATAATTTATTATTTTCAAAGATTGTTTTAAATTTACTCAATGGAATATTGCATACAAAAGTATAATTGAGACAATTTTAATTATTTAATAATTTTATTGTTCTATATGTCTGTGTTATCGATAATAAGTTGCTTGGAACTATCAACAATACAAAAATATCCATGATTAACCAAGTTCTATCTAAATATTTTTAGCGTATAAAGTATCGAAACGATACGGCGGAAAAGGACGCTAATAAAATAAACTAGAACAAGGAAAGGGAATAATGTGAAAGCAATTTAAATGGAAAGTGTGTATTTTGAATCTGATGACATCTAATCCGATAAGAGCATAACATGCAATAAGTTGTAAAAAAAATCTTCCCCTGAAGGTTCTAGGAATGAACTGAGTGAATTAGGCATTAATATAATACGATGATGGACATGTGAACTTTTATCCGGAGCGAGTCGATAGTGTATATAGTAAATATATATTATTCTTGTACATTTGTCAAATTACTAGTCTGTGGCCGGATAGGGCCGGCAAGCAAATGGTTAATGCTCTTCTGTCTTAACATGTTATATATTATTGTACTTAAGTCCAATCCTGATGAATATAGATAGAGATAGGCAAGAAACGAATGTTCCTGCAAGGGAGACTAATGGACAGTACAAGGCAGGACCGTGTTATTCCTTGGATTTCCTTGCTTTCTTTCCTTATTTATTTATAGTGTAAGTCCATGGAACTGGATTTCTTCGTACAAAGTTGCAGCATACTACTAGCTAGTAAAATAATATCCGTTCTACTCACTCAGTTCACTACTCTCTGTGTTATGCACATTTAGCCATAGAAAAGCAATGAGAATTTCTCACGCAACTCTCTTCCACATTTGCTTTGCACCTATAGTAATTCTGCATATTAGTTATCAACTCGGCTTGTACGCTCAGTTTTATGGCAAATTTTATGTTTTTATCAAAGCCCCATTCAAGCTAGGCACATTAATGACAACCCGAGGAACTGCTTTAAATATTATCTGAATATAAGTCCTATAAACTATGTTTTTAAGTAGTAGATGTGTTGTGCGTACGCTCCTATCGTCCTATCTGTAGTAGCCATAGGTCCTTACATATGTACAGTGCTGTCTGGATAGCAGTTACCATACGACTTTCTCTGGGTAAGTGAAATTTTGTCTTTTTACGCCAAAAAGCACATTTAAAAATGTTTTTCATTATTCCATTTCTAATACATCAAAGGGTTTTCCACGAGATTTCTAGCACATCAAAATGGTTTTCACGCCATTTCTAATACATCAAAATGTTTTTCACGCCATTTCTAATACATCAAAATGTTTTTCACGCCATTTCTAATACTTTAAAATGATTTTCACGGTATTTCTATCAAATAAAAATGGCTTTCACGCAATTTCTAGCATGTCTGTTTTTCACGCCTCTTCTAATAGTACCTCAAAATGTTTTTACACCATTTCTAGCAAATCAATGATTGTTCACACCATTTCTATCCCATTAAAATTTCGCTGTGTGAAAAGGATTTTGATGTACAATTTGGGTGTGACAATAAGGAAACGTCATTTACTTAGAAGGAGAAAGTCGTATGGCAAGTGATATTTAGACAGCATGTGTAGCACCACATCTGCATAATAAATAGCTACTGGCTAAGAAAACTTCTTATCGTAACTACAGTCTCGGCACACAATTTAATTTCTGTGTCTAATATTTAAAATCACTCTATATTAGCCACCAACCACACATGTTGAACGTTACTTATTACTTTCTCTCCAAGGGAGTATTCACCTTGTAAATGTTCACGCAGAGAAAATTTAGCGTTTGTGCGTATATCTATCGTCGTAAGCAATTTCGTCAGACTTCCTTCGGGCAGCTAACTAAAATTGACTTGGCAGAGAATAATAATTTACTCTGTGTGTGTTGTGTGAAGTATGGACATGTGTGTGCGAATCGAGAGTTATTTAGTGAAGCTACATGACGTGACCTTTGCAAATAGGTAAATAGCCACGTACGATAACACGTATGTGTAAAACGGGAAAGCTCTGCTTCTACTCCTGTCTAATTAACACCAATTGCAAACCACCTTGAGGATTTTAAATGGGGAACTGCATGTCATGTTATGTCACTCTCCACAGGTTTTCTTTCCATTTACTTTCTCTACACTTCCGTGCCGAAGTGACATAAAGATATATAGAGCAAGTTTTCATTTGTAGCTACATAACCATTACTTCACATATTATTGCCTATATATATCACGTTCTAAGATCCATATCAATTATAACATTACACAAACTTATGTACATACTGCATTTTCAAAATTTATAGAGTATACTATTTTATACGTGGCAATATATTATGTCTAACTAAATAATACGATCAACACAACCAAAATTTCTTTCAATAAAATGTGCAATTGGATAACATTTATTTAATACTAGCATTCGATAAAAATGGTCAATAAAAATTGTGCTAGGTACCTCCACGAATTTGCTATCTGAATAATATGAAGTGGGGGAATTAAAACTTAATATGGTTTTAATTAAAATAGGTCGCTAGCATTAAGAAAATTAGTATTTAAAATTAATAATTCCTTATTAGCGTCATCATTGACGCTGTAACTTTTAGAACTAATCTTTGTGTGGTTCAGTTCTCAGATATAGAGCCAATAAGAACATGGTTGATGGTATCAGGAAATTAATCTGATCATTAACATCTGATAAGTAGGTCATCTAATAAAACAGGTAGGTTAAGTACCGTTATAATCAAGACTCATCTTGGTTATAATAATAGCGCGAGGAAATAGTATGAAATCTTCATTATTGCGTTTACCTTGTGGAAAAGTAGGTCATTAAAGTTATGTGTAGAAGATGAAAGTAGGTGCAGGCTAATTATTGTGCAGGAGCATTTAAGAGGCCATAGCAAATAGGTTTTAAAATAAAAGTGTTCTTGAAATTTCAATTTGGGAGTGGAAGAATAGCTTGCGGCTTGACATAAAACGGCGTGTGTTGTGCACAGTCAGTAATTTCTTAGCTTTGCTCTAGTCAAAGAAGTCTCCACTCGACACGACCACATATTGCACTACTAGAGTCCTTTGGTCTCCAAGCTTTTCCACTTTCCACTATTTATATAATGGAGGCTAGGAGAGAGAAGGTAATATGTAATTCAAAGAATGCTTAACAAGATACTCTGGCTAATTTAATAACGATGCTATATGCATCTTTTGGTGGCATCTTTCTGGGAAAGCAGTTATTCCTTTTGAGCTCTTACATGCATACTTAAATATGGTTACTTTGCTAATGCCACAGAAGAAGAGCAAGTGTAGCTAATGTTTATATAGTTGTAGGTATGTCTCTAAGTGAAATGTATTCCAGCATTCTTTTATTCCCTCACTGAAGAAGAAGAAGAGTGGAAATTCCAAGAACAAGGCTCCTTTCAGTTTTCACATTGTACACGTTGTGACTGCTGAGGCAGGATAATCTAAAAATCCTACTCGCCATCCTACACTATTACCCTGTATGTGTGCAACTAACGAATTCTCTTATCTCGACACATTTTCAAATTACATTACATTAAGTAGACACATTATGACAAGGAGAATGATACTCATACTTATACACAGAACTTTCTTCCTTCCCTTTCTATCTCTATGTATATATCGTGAGTATGTATGTGCACACAGAAAATGGAGTGTCATTGGAGTCTTGTTATATAAGCCTATAGGGCATTAAATTACTGAAGTGGTCCATATGAGAATAGTTAAAGCGTATATACTAGAAGCTCCTCTTTTCGCTCCACTCAAACTCTCGTAATGATAATATTATTTTGTAAAGGTGAAAGTTAGCTTTAGCTTTGTGTCTACCACTTTTACTTTCTCTTGTAGCTATTTCACTTGTGTATAAGAAGAGATGTTCCCTCTTGCCTCCCCACCTATTTTATCTCTCTCTTTATCTATCCACGACTATTTCTCCGCTAATCACATCACATATCATTTTGTATGATATCACATAATAAGAAGTGTAACAATATCAAATTACATGACGTACTATTTGCATCCCACTGCACTTCACCATATTAAACATACAGATGGCTAAAGTATACTAGAAACTATAAACTAGGCAAGCAGGCAGTCAACATAATAACAATCCTTTTGTTCCATCTTCCATCCCTTGCTGTACTTATTAAATAGAATGTATTTCAAAAGAAGAGTGTTCTACTATAGTACATACTCTACTATAGTTAAATATTATATAAATACAGAGAGAATATTCTAAATATAGGTGCATAGAATGTGGCGCTGTGCTTTTAGTTATTTTAGTCACTTTGGCTGGTTTTCTTACAGAGACGGGCGACCACGGCGAGGACCACCATACCACGATCATCCCAATTCGGCTAACCAAAGGATAGGAGCAAGTAGGAAAGCAATGCAAAGGAAAGTGTGTCTGGATGTAATGCAAGGGAGAAAAGCGAGGAGCTGCTTGGATAATGGCTCAGAGATGCCTAAATGAAAGGGATTTATGTGGGGAGTGTTGGCTAAATGGCTTTTGATCCTCCTGCATTGCATTTTCACTCATGTTCCTATCTGCAGAGCAAAAGACGATCCCTTTCATTGCCGCCTGCAGTTTCAATCCAATGCAATGCAGTCCTAATGGCAATATAGCAAATACAAATGTTTTCACTACTCCCCATCTATATATCTGTATACCTATATAGTCCATGTAGAATTTCGAGTGTTTTAGTTGGTTGCAAAACAAGGGAGCATGTACATGACAATGTTCTCTTAGCATTTGTCACAAAAGGATTCGACGATGGTTACATTGCAACCGAGGCCAAGACCAGAACTATTTCACCGTCCTATTCACTACTTTGTCTTCTTCTCTCTGTTCTACCAACTACCAACCACTATATCGTAAATAAACTATAGATAAATGTTTACACTCCGTATGGCACACACACACATAGACTCAAGCCAAGTAAGTCCATTCCATTTCATTCAACACGGTAACTACATTTATCTATACAGACTTGAGATTAGAAAATCTACTCTCACTACATGCTCATATAAAAGGGAATGCTACGTCATTCTATCAATTCAAGAGTGTCATTTATTCTATAACCCTCCCGGCTTCCCTACACACACCATATAGACACTATTTACTATTATATAGATACTACCACCGTATGTCCACAATCCATTAGAATAGATAGAGATATTATATTATTATGCTTCAGGTACCTACTATCATATTGTTACACGGACAGAACGTATTTCTTTATCTGGAAATAGATCTATAGTTAGAAAGCAGAGGAGAAAGTAGACAGAGAGTAACGAAATGAATTGATATTGTCAAACATGAGACAGAGAAAGCTTTGTTCATTTCATTGTGTCATGTTCGTCTGTCTTATAAAATTGCATATATATAGATATCCATTATTATGTAGTGGAGTGCTCTATATTTATATTCATCTCCAGTTAGTAATAGTAGTAGTTTGTATTTGATTGTAGTATGCATGAGGACGATTATATTGCATTGCATGATTCTCAACCATCGGTTACAAATGCAAATATATTCTATATAGGGACGAAACGTGTAATAATAAAAGGAGGTGGGTAGGTTAGGCTATGGTCGAGCAGTTGGCGAATAATATGCAAAAGTAAAAGTACAAGGACAGGACATGGAGGCTAAATGTGCTAATATCAGTTGTACTGTTGGACAATAATGAATTGCGAATGCAATGCTTTGACTAAGTAGAGGAGAGGGCATCAAATTACACGTACTGCATGGGAATGTGAGTCGGGTGCAAGGACTTTCACTCCAGATAATCGTACTCTCTGCGTTGAATTGGTTACTTTACCTAGTTTTAGCAGGAGGTTGGCTTTAGCCACGGAGAAAGTATTGGCGANACTCCAGATAATCGTACTCTCTGCGTTGAATTGGTTACTTTACCTAGTTTTAGCAGGAGGTTGGCTTTAGCCACGGAGAAAGTATTGGCGAAGAGAACAAACAGTGGGAGAGAGAGAGAGTGAGGATCATTAACACACAAAAGAACAAGGAAAGCAATGTCCAAACTCACACCCCTTCGTCCCTACCTTTCTCTTTATATCTTCCAAATGGACTTGTAAACTGTTCAATCTCATAAATTCCTTTCTCTCTCTCTCTCTCCAGCTAACTCAGATACTATTCTCCTCTCTTCCGTTAAATGGATTCCCAAGCAAAGAGTTGATAAAAGTTAGTTCTCGTAAGTCCTGCCTAACTGCAACACTACAACTATCTACTTTCACTACTACTTTCTCCTCCTCTCACGTCACAAAACCAAAGCTAAGTTTAGCAAATGATACGGAGTGGATGTGGATGCTCTAAATCTACAGCCTCTTATACATTATTATCCTCTGGCATAATAGATACCACCTAGAGGACACAAAAGATTCACAAAGCTCTTTTATCAATAGAACTATGTATGCCGCTGTGTCGTTAGAATTCCGAAGGATTACATGCATTCAATCCTTCCAAGGCAAAGTGTAAGTAAGCAGTGCAGCCCTGTTGGCCATGACGCACACTTTCATATTAAATACACCAAGGAGCGAGCGAGTGTGTTAGCAGAGCCTACTTCTCTATATCTCAAAGTTAATATTAGACAAATAGAATCCATTTTGGTAACAGCATCAGTGCATTTGCTCCTACAATTGAAATGAACAGATACAAGAGTACATAGAAGAGAGAGAGAGAGATAGTGTCTCTGTCCATCTCTGTCTTCCCCTGTCTCCCTCTCTTTGCATTGTGTGCCAAAGCCAATAAAATTGAGAAATTGGGTTAGTGGATAAGGATAACGTTGTATTGTAGGAGCCTTTAGTGAATGGGGCGTATGTTCCAAGCCTATCCTATCAATTCTTCTCTTCGGCTTCGCTGCCCTTTGCCTTACATTACATTGCATTACCCAATTGTATTACATTTCATGCTCATTGCACGAGCTACATCTCAGTCTGCGACCCATTTCAAGATCCTTTCCCTTCACAATGCAACCATGTCTACTATAGTTAATTGGCACAGTTATCTTTTCCGATTCGCATGACTATTGCACTATTCCCATCACAATTCCTCCAAAATGAATTTTAATCAGTTAGCTTCCAAAATACCAGCATAAAACATTATGACGCTGTTATTCATATACTTAATTGATATAATAAACGCTAAGTACTGAATCCATTAAATAATCCATGTATATATTATTATGTTACTGCATAAGACATAGTGATCCATACGCATATTTAGGAATGGATGAAAAGCTCTCAAATATCAGGCCACGATAAATCCTCTTATGTTATTTATCTCCTAAATTCGTTGCAAACGTTAATTGAGAGGGTCTTCCTCCCACTGTTATAAAATGTGAACATTTGATAACTTATTGCGATTTAACTGTATTAAATACATAGAGTTATAAATAATTAGAATGTTTTACAGCATAACTTGTTAACTTCCATTGAATCCGAGACGCAAAATGGAAAACCCATGTGCGTCATGAAAATAATTTTGCATTAGTTATTTAAGGATAGTTGAAGGGAAGAGTGAGTTAGTAAACATAAGTGTACACGAATGAGTAAGTTTAGAAAGCGTGGGAAAGCTACTAGGAAAACTAGAAAATCAGATGAGCATCAACTATTGTGGTAAGTGGAATTTACGAAAGGTTTCTCCACTTCCGGAGCTAAAGATTATGTCACTCCGTGTGATGAAAGCCACGAGTATTTACAATTGAGTATTGTGGTGAGGTGAGCGAATAACATTTCCACTGTATCATTGTTGAAATTACGAAACGGTGCATATGCAGTGGGAGTGCCTGTGATTGTACTTCACCTTCTTACTGTAGTTAGGATGAAGTAACTACTCATGTACATTAAGTATATATAAGTGTACAGGATTTTAGTGCACTTATTTCAACAAAAGTCTGTGAGAGTCTCAACGGCGAAGGTAAAATAGCAAAAGGTAAGTAGTGCTCCTATAGACATTCTCTGTTATACTTATTTGAGGAGATTGAAGCTTGGGTGTCCGCATAAAATCCACCTTACTTTATTTATAGCATAATTCTGGTTTTATGGTCTCAAGGGCTATACTATTGCGTAAAATAAGGATTCGGAGTAAAAGGAATACAGAGTTGTATGTGGGTAGCAATGATTTTGTTCTAGAGCGGTCAATGAATGAATTCCACGTACGAATGTGCTAATGGTTCAGATTCAAGGAAAAAGCTGCGTGAGTTTATTATTGAGTGTAAGTACTTAGTGGGAAGAATCTAGTTTTTAGGGCCTTCTCTCGTAATGACGTTGGAGGGACGAGTGTATTTTTATCCTGGATGTGATTCGACGGGATTCAAAAAGAAACATCTCGCTTTAATATAGCCTTCTGTTCCTGGAGACAGCAAGAGGATTTCCACCTCCAACGAAACTGACGGCCAATTTTACGGTGTTTAAGCAGGTAATTCCTTGTCTCTCTCTCTCTTCGACTGTGCTTTCTATGTGTACGCAATCCGATAATAAGTAGAAAGTAAAGGGAATAGAGAGAGAAAGAAAAAAAAACTTGCTGATGATAAGCACTAAAGAGAAAGGGAAGTTTTGCACAACTTTTCCTTTAACAATTTATAAAAGTTTTGTTTTGCTTTTACGAAATTGGTTTAGGTATCATCAAACTTATAATTTAACTGACGATTTAAAAATTATTGCTTCCGTCTATCAACTGTCTGCTGTAGGCAGAGAGAAAGTTTTGTTATGGAAAGTAGTAGGGCACAAAAAGGTTGTTGAAATGGAAGGCGAATATTTCCAGGGACCCTGTAGACGTAATAGGATCTAACTAGTAGAACTCCAATCAAAAACTAACCACAGGTTTATTTAGAAATCTACGCACGAATCATAAGGGAACGGACTCAAGACAGCCTAACTCTTGTACTTAAATATGAGACAGACAATACACGTACACAGAGAGAGAGAGAGAGAGAGAGAAAGTTATATGTAGTCAAGTCAAAATAAACGATGCATGACCAGCTAAAAATACAGCTTACTCTGTTCACTTCACACAAGATCAAGTCTGATAAGACTCTATGAAACTCATGATAAGTTTTATGACGTGAACGCATTTTGGTAAATACTTTTGTGTGTGTGAGTTGTTTGTCTGGTGAAGCGGAGAAAGTACAGATATGCTCATACATACATAGATACATATTTTGTAATACTACTCACGAATGGCTGACAGCCTTCCTTTTCCTCCTGCACACACCCAAAACTACATACTAGACAGAACTAGGTACACAAAAAGAAGGAAACAACAAATGCTACGCGTATACACATTTTGTGTGTGGAAGAACGCAAGTTAACTAGATATTTGTTGTGTCTGCCAGTCAACCGAAGCCTAATGCTGTTTGCTTGCTCACTTTTTTAGCCTTTTTCCACAAGAAATAAAGCAGCCTTGATCTCCTCTCGTAAAGCGTCCACCGTTCATCTATTTTTAAAGCTCAGCAGGCTCAACTTAGCCAAAAACACATAGACACGCACGTTTTTACGTATGATATGTACGCAGGGAATCGTATAGCTAGTGGCTAACTATGAATGCAGTCGAAGAAATATAATAGTAAATAGCTATGAAAAGAGTACGATAAAATCCCCAAGCTTTCACTTCATATCTCCCACTAAAATTCCTACTAAAAACTTGTAAAGTTGTAAATGGAGAGAAAAATAAAATACAGTAGCACTACATTTAATGTTGGGTGCCTAGATAAACAAATCCAACAAAAAATAAATGTACACCGGTCAGGTACGAGTCATTATTACGGTGATAAGTTTACTTTTTCCTCTAGATATAGCTGTAGACATGTATATAATGTAGAAAATAATGTGGTGCACAGGCTATTTATATCTTGTAACTAAAGCTAATCAAAATGCCATTACAGGTTATATAACTAGACATGTAATGTATAGGATGGTTATCTACATTATTGTTGGTGTGTGTGTGTCCTAGTATGCCGAACTCTGTGTAAACGTAAACAACATAAAGCATGGCAGAAGAACGCAGCTCACG
>JABASI010001895.1:0-22206 GCA_019776505.1 Tomocerus nigrus
TAAAATATTTCCAATATGCCAAATGTTACGTTAAAAGGGCATGTCACTTTGAATTGAATAAATTAACTCTTTCAGTCAATATACACTTTATACATAATATTAGTTCTTTTACCATTAGTATATTACGTTAGCGTTTGTAAAGAATCTATTTTAAACTTTCTATGAAGTATATGCGTGGTGTTACAATTAAAAGCAGAATAATCTCCAGAGAAAGCAATGGAACTCAACCACTTTCCCCGAATTCGTGTTTGCACGCATAAGTGCAAGAGAGAAGGAAGAGTCATCTACTTGCATCACATTGTAGTATTCCAACTTTAAGCTTCAATAGTGTAAAGGATAAAATCTCAACCTGACCTTACCTCGTGTTTGACTCATAGGGCTTCCCAAACCTATCAATCAATGTACTTACTACTTGAGTGAAAGTATTATTCTTAAGAAACATGACATTTAATATTGGAGCTACATAAGCCGTGTCGTTATAAGTTATAATGCTATTAAAGGTCTGTTACTATTACTCCTTACCCTATGTTCTTATACAACAATTTTTATTAAATTACAGAGTATTTTTAGAATGTAAAGTAAGAGACAGCAACAAAAAACATTCTGAAATTGATGATAGGTTTTTTGTTTAAATTGATACATAATATTGTACGTTTTGAGATTTAGATAAGAATGAAGAAGATATTTGGATTCGAATCTGAAGTTTACTTTGTTTCCGTAAAGGCAAGGTAATATTGTATGGATTAGCTATAGGTCTTTAGGTAGGTACACAGGAATTCAATCAAATTGCTGATAAAGGTTGTTTTTCGACGTGAGCAGGTCAGTGACTCTCCTTACAAGCATGAGATTAATTTTGACCAATCCCCGTTGGTTTGAGTCGTAGTTATTCCGTTGGTAGTCTATTATGTACTTCATTCGAAAGTACACACGATTTACGTAGGAGTATTATTGATTGATTGGATTAAAGGAGCTGAATTAGGCTGATGCATATACACAGAGAAAGTGGTCTATTATGGAGCCCTATCCTATACAAACGAACGGAGACACGATTCCAAAATACTAAGTGCTATCTGGGATAAATTCTCTCCCTTCTGCTCTACTACTACCAAGTACTATATATCCAATATATGTATGCTCCCTCTTCAAAATGAAACTGTAACATGTTCTTTGATTTCAACTCTTGATATTTTACTTACAGTTCCACTCTTTCTGCATTACGAACTTCTAATTTCGTTCGGTACAATTTTTAGATCAGAATATCAAATGTTTTAATCAGGGAGTAAAGGCAGTATCGGAACTTTCTTGATGACGCCTTTTATCCATGTTCCCTATTGCGAAATTTCCAAAATTCGAATACCAAAGACTAAAGCGAGACTACTTACTTTCTCCATCACAAAATACAGTCTCGCTATTTCACTGGATACAATCTCTCCCTACTGAAGCGTATAATCCTTCTCTGTTTTCTTTCAAGTCTACATAATTTGTAGAGACATAGTCCACACTGTACAAGAAGGGATAGGATCTAACGTTTGTACAGCATACATGTAATAATTAAGTTATCAGACTTTTGTTAAGACCAGTTTTGTTTGAGTTGCATTATTGATTTTGTACAGATGATGCTAAATACACATAAAGAATACTTACTTTCATTACACTTGCTCACATAATCATAATACACACACATACATACTTGCCTTGTACTATATCTCTGCATCTTACAATCATGGTGAATGCCGGTACCTTACAATCAGATAAACTAGTAGCAACCTTTTCACAGTTGACTTTAGTATAGTAAGGTTTTAATATGGTTGGATACTTACATTTAAGGCATTATGGGAACATAAAAATAATGAAAACATAACACTCGACTTGACGAAAACTACTAAACGTTGAAAATCTCATATTTTGGGTTTATATACCTAGTTTGAAAATAAACTTTGATTTTGTATGCGGTAAAAGTAAATCTAGGCAGCTAATTTATCTAATGCTATTATCTTACTACTATAAATAGGCACCTTAAAATGTTACAATCTTGGCTTTGAGATTAACAAAGTATTTAAGATTAATATTATTATAGTTATAATCAAAAGAACCATGTTGTTGGTTATAATATTATTATTATCTGTATTAGTTATAATTGTTTTACTCTTTACTCAATACTACTACATATTTACTTAATAATACGGTAATAAATATTTACTAATGCTGATATCAGAACCTTAATTAACCACTCTTTCTTATAGTGAATCTCATAGAATATATTTTATGACTGTGGATTACCATAACATACAAGTAAGTGAACTAATTAAATCTGGTATAGTATAGTTAATTCAAATGTTTAAACATTAACTAATATAAACTAGCATTCAAAAATCTTTCTCCTTTTTATTCGCTTTGTTACTAATCACTGGATTTCGTGTGTCGTGTTAACGCACTGTGTTTGCATCACTGGAATTAACGGTTGTCTTTGATTAAAAAACGTTTTCAGTAGCTAGCATTTCGTTCAAAGTGCTTATTAAAATATTTTTGCGCTTAAGCAAAGCTTGTGACACTCACAATTCCCTCTCACATCACAGCAAATGCAGACAACGTTGCTTTTCGCAAAAAAAAGCTTTTTATGACACTGCAGAGTGTGAACGGGGTTTGGGTTTGAGAGGAACTAACACAAACGGCTCGTCTTTTAATCATTTCGCTCTAATTATTTACTTTAAACAGAGACTCCGCTATGGCTTTTACTCCAAATTGCTCCGATCAAGAACGAACGCGATGTCGTTGTGCTTTTCCTCCTCACATTTCGCGACATCACGGCTTTGAAGCAGCCGATCGAGGCAGAAGATTCCAAAGGCACAAGTACTCTATACAGTACGAACGGATGAACTTTTTCTTTTTTCTACTAATTAGTATAATTACCGAGATGGGAAGATGATGCTCCTTTTTCAGGAATACACGACTTCACTAGATAGAACTAATTTCCCCCTTTTTCATCCTGTACCAAAGAAATCTACAATTTTTACAAACTACTTATAATAGAATTATACCAAATAGTATTTATTAACCCTTTCCCTTCTTTATGCAACTTACTTAACGTTCCTTTCTTTGATTTGATTAAATATTAACATGAGTTTATCATCTTATTTTTCAGTCTTTCCCTCAATTTGTGGTTTTCATTTTTCGTTTGACGAAACAAATAAAACAAAAAATCGGTTTTTACATTATTAATGAAGCTATTCCTAGTATTCTGCGTCATGGCTTTTCCCAGTCAATTCAGTAAATAAAAAAGAGAAAACAAGCAATTCTGCAGTAATGCAAACAATGGGAAAGTTGGAGCTGTGTATGTATTTTCGTTAGCTAATAAATTGTTCTAGAGTTAACTGGTAAGTCCCGCCCGTAGCGTCAACTGTCATGAGATTCAATGAAAATAAGAAAAAGCGGAGTGCATTATTAGATCCAATTGTTGTCTGATTATTTTCTGATTGTGTAGCATTTGTATTGTATAAGTGGTTGACTTGACTTTGTACAGGCCTCAGCAAATTTGCCAAATTGGCCCGCTCCGTCACTCGCAGTCGCTCAGTTCTCGTCTCCCAGTTCTCCTCCCACATTCCAGCTGTCAAAGAAACGTCCAAACAGTCCAACCTCGCTCATGTATGTCATATCTTAATCTGTTTAAATCTCTTAGTCTATACATGTACATCGCTACGAGTGTACTTTCCCACTCCTATGATGATGTTAGTATATTCATTCTTATCTATCAATATATAGTTGCTCCGTCTGTAGTACTCTCTTTGCTCATCTGTCTATTTTATTGTAAAGTAGGATTTTATATTGAATGATTTGTCTATTTCTGTTTAGTAGGTATCTAGCCTAGAATGTCTCTCTCTCTCGCTCCCAACTGTAGATGAACGACATAGTTCTTTCATATTTTCTCTCTCTGATCTGAATTGAAACTTTGAAAGGGAATCAATTTGTAATCTTTCCATTTACTCCAGTAGTTAGTTATAGTAGTTAGTCGAAATTAGTACCACATTAACGTACCATCCTTTTATCTACTCACTATTCTCAATTGATTATTATTACAATGTACTTAAATACGAAGTATATACGGTGTAAATCTCTGTATTATAACGTTTAAGGTCGATTTTCTTTGTTATAGGTAATGTTTAAGAAGGTCTGCTCTACATTTTTTAATTGCGACATTTTGCATGTAAAGTACCTACTAGTTGAAGTTGAAGTTTTTCTGCGAAGTGTCAAATGTAATTAGAGTAAAATTAGAGTGAAACATGATACAAGGCTAAGTTTTTACGAGTAAAAAAATTCACATTATAAATATCACATTATAGTAATTAAAGTTAGTGTAATGAAATGAATAGCACTTAGAATTCCGAAATGCATAGCTCGGGAATTTATTAATATTATAGCACGCTGCCCGAAATGAATGGGAAGAGAAAGGAAGTGGACTAGGAGGGAACGATACATTTTAAGATGCTACAGTGCGATAAAATAATGGAAAATCTAAACAAAAAGCATGTGAGGAGATGTAGTAGGTAGAGATTATATAAGATGCTCGCAGATATGCGGGATGAGCATATACACAGCATACATATAATATGTTTATGTACATATAATGTATAATATGTGTGTCCAGAGAGAAGATTCAAGAGAACAGCATGAGACTCAAGTATAGTTGAGAAGCTCGGACGTAGTTCCCTTCAGGAAAACTAATAATTTATAACTTAATGGGCCCTAATGGTTTGTTTATTCTTTTGTATGAAAGCGACAATGACGTCACAATCACATCTCTCTCTCCGGCAGTGCCTATGGTGTAACTCTGTTTTGTGCCGACTGAAATCTTAGGACTCATGTTCATTGTCGTTTCGGCTCTTCTTATCTATGTCTTAGTCCTTAGTAACTTGTTCTATTATGTTATGTTCCTCAATGTATGTACATGATGTAATGAAAACTCAAGAAAGTTTTGCAATGCATTTCATCCCCTTTCTCCGTGTAGAACAATTTCCCATGTACGGATGCAGATAAATACATGGAGTTGACCTGGCAGATATGCAATGCCATGCCTTGCTTCCTTGGTGTCGCTTGTCTACCACTGTCACCGTGCCATGTTTCTATGAATGGCATTGTGAACAAAGTTCCCTCATAGCAGCCTCCATACTACGACTACGAGTACTAGAATAGTATGGAGACATATAAGACAGTGAAATTCCAACGATTTTGGTCCCTGTCCAAACTCATATTTTCTTTATTACACAACTGAAAAAAGCTAATGGCACATCTTTGCTAATGAATTTCAATGCAATATGCGCCCAAATTTTATTTCATTCTCCTGAAATAGAATCCCTTTGTACAGGGTAATAGAGAGGGAAAGAGTGAGCCAGGAAAATTCAACGAGACCCTGACAGAAATGAAACTACTACATTTTACTACGATTATTGTTCTAGTATATGCTGCTGTGCAATTAAATGAACCCTCTCATATATGGTGACTATCTCTATATGACTATTAAATATTATAATAACTATTATCTTTAGCTTTCTCACTCTAGACTTGCTATTGCTATATTATTATCTACACATTTTACAATTGGTTGAAGAAAAAGCTAAGAATTTCACTTGGAGATGATTTACGAATGCGAGAGTCTAGAAATACGATTCTTCTGTTTATTATTAGATCATTAGCATATTCTGGCACATAAATATAGCATTTCTCTTTGCTAATGTTAGTAGTGGGAGCATTCTAATGAATTAATGAATAGAGATTTGTTTCATTTCATTTGTAGAACACCAGGTTGTAGTTAAAAGGTAAATCATGAGGAGCCATTAAAGAAAATCGACCTTAGGGTGAAATACAGATCATTTGTGCTATGAGTAAATTGCTTTACTAATTTAAATGGGTGTAAATTCCTGCTACAGGCAGATGCATAGCATAATTACACTTATTTATCGTACTACTTACTACACAAGTATGGTATTATATTATAGATATAAGTTATTTGTGTAGATAAAGAATAGTGCATGTACAAAATGTACATTAGTCACTTAGAAAGTAAAAGTTAACTTTTAATTTCCCTAGTTGTGTATTGCTGTGTATTGATGTTTTTTACATAAATGCATAGTAATTTAGTGGTTCTAAAATCATTTGAGCATAGTGGGATAGAGAAAATGCAGACAACAAATTCTTAAAACTGGGGAATCTACTTCAGTTGTTGTCGTAGGATAGATGTGTTTTGGCATTAGCGTAAAACGTAATGTGGCCAACTAGTTAGAAAAGTTTCTTAATTAATTAGCTAGCCGCTTTGTATTGTGTGTGTAAGTAGATCACTGTTTTAAGCTGCATGTTTAAAATCTACAAGTAGCAGAAGTAAGTAGTGAGCAGCGTAAGATAACGTGCCGTAAAGCGTAAAGTAAGAGTAACAGTAAATGCATTGTGGCTTAATTGAATCTGTTGAAAGTATTCTTTCTCTTTTTGTCGGCGGAATCGAAATTTCTTTCTCGGGAGTTGATCTGGCCCGTTGCAACTGATTGCGTTTTGGTAAACTTTTTTTCAAAAAGAGTTGGGAGTGTTTTTAATAGTTTTCGTAGCAGTAATTAGATAGGAAGAGGTCGACAGAGAGTGGAGTGACCTATATACGTGTGGTTAGATGATGAGCCTGAATGCCGATATATTGCCGCAGTATCGTCAAGAAGCGCCGAAGACCCCTCCGCATATTCTTCTTCATTACTGTGCCTTCAAGGCGATCTGGGATTGGGTAATTCTTTGCCTGACTTTCTACACAGCTATAATGGTGCCCTACAACGTTGCCTTTAAGAACAAGACATCGGAGGATGTTAGTCTTCTTGTCGTCGACTCCATCGTTGATGTCATTTTTTTCATCGATATCGTACTCAACTTCCACACGACTTTTGTGGGACCGGGAGGTGAGGTCGTCTCCGAGCCTAAAGTCATTCGAATGAATTATTTCAAGTCTTGGTTTATCATTGATCTCCTCTCTTGCCTTCCTTACGACGTGTTCAATGCATTCGACCATGATGAAGATGTAAGTACCTATTTACTAATTTACTATCATTTACCATTTATCAGAGCAAAACGCTTTATAGATTAATGCTGATGAGCCCCAGATAAATCTAGGTATGACATATGATTTATCCTTTTAGCGGCTCCCTACATTGAACAGCACACACTTACTGTCGAATATTTATGATTACGTGCCACACGAACTTGGTGATTCTCTTACATTTTTCAATGAGACTTCATTCCCATCATGGATAAAAACAATCTGCTCCTATCATTGTATAATGAAAATTGGTTATTTGGAGAAAGTAGTGGACGGCAGTAGTATCAACAAATAGCAATACTTTTCTATTATGAGAACTTTCATGAGCGATATAAATAATTTCAGTTCAGTCTGTGGAAATTAGATTCTAAAATAATGTCAAGTATATGCGTATCTTTTATCTGATGCAAAATAGCAAATTACTTACCTTATTAGTATGTTCGTATATAGTAATTAAGTCAGATTAATTTATGATAATATTATAAATTAGGCATTTAATCAACTATACATTGTTATTAAGGAGTTAGAAGGATTTTTTGTACAAAATTCCCTTATAGTTATGCTCGTTATTCTCCATTCATTATTCTCTTTACATCAAACCACTCAAAAGTAATGCATAAACTGACACATTTACGAATTTAGAAACTCCTCTCTCAGACCAATTTTCTTGTTCACAAAAACAACTGCTAAGAATTTAATGAGTGTTCGTATGCGTCTAAATCTCGTAGTGGAAGCTAGTTGTCCCATAAGATGCTCCGTTATTCGTCTGTAGGAAAACAAGACAAGACTATAATTTCTGCTTAAGAATACATACTTTTACACTTTAATATGAGCTTGGAGTAATAAAGCCAAAGGGGAAATGACTCTTGCTTCCTTGCTTTCTACGATAGACTTCCTTCTCGCAGTTTAACAGAGAAATCTTTGTTTAGCTTAAGTCATCACATCACGCAACGCAACCGTATTCTTATTACACCATCCCCTCCTCTCTCCGATTCACTTCTACACTAACACTTAAATATCCACCCAAAGTATTATCATCATTGCCTACATAAAATAACATCGCATCACGGACGCAAATCTCTCTACGTGCTTTCCCTTCCTCTCCTATACTATACTAAATCTACATGGCTATTCATTCTGGATTCTGCATTTAAATCCTATGCACAGAATTCATCTCTGTAGTTGTGCACTTCATTATTCCAGCACCATGTGCCCTTCTAACATGTAGGCAGCTTTTCAAATTCTACATATTATAAAGAATGTACAGGGTCATCTTTTATTAATCCTTTTCCGTTCATAAAAGTATTTTTGAAATTCTAGTAAATTTTACGGTAATAGTTGATAGTCATTGGTCAATGTCAAATGAAAATGTTGTAGAAACTGGCACTAAAATATTAAAACGTCAAATCTTGCAGTGTTTATTGCTGTACAGATACGTATTATATTGTGACAGGGATATCTTCGTAGCTAAAAATTGATTAAATGATTACAGACCCTGTAATTGTAGCTTTTGTTTGCAGTTTATTTTTGAAAGCGTTTAAAACTGAGCCAGTTATGTACGGTGTTATTTATTTGGCCATATTTGGACACGTAAATAAGCGGGAGAAAGATAAAAAGATGTACAATACGATTAGCAGCTACCTAAGCGGTGACGCAAGTTAGTGTCTCCCCTGCTCTAAGTAAAGAGGAGCAAGGAAATAAATTGCAAATATGTAGAGAAAAAAATATTGCTAGTAGAAATAAATGGAGCCTTATGCAACACATTACTGGAAAAGGAGTGGAAGTAATATTAGGTAGGTAGTAAAGAGATAGAGGAGTTCATTTTTATAGTTACGACAAAGTGTATGAGTCTGTAAGGAGTGGAGCAATGTAGTGGGTTCTAAAGCCAGGAAAGAGGGCATTATATAAGATATTATTAGGAAGAAAGATTGAGATGGTATCTGTAGCTAGGATATGAAGCTATCTAGAAAATGGAGGAGTTTGTGTTTCAACTATGATATAAATTTTTAGTTCCGTAAGTTTTAGGCGGTTTATTTTTGATAGGAATGGGACAAATACAATTAAGTAAGTACCTACTACTGTGAAGAATACGCGTGTGCTGAGTCAGGGATGATGCCTAGCCTCGTCTGGTGTGCCTTTGGAGCATAATCCTGATTATTATTATTATTATCCCTTCATTTAATGAAGTCGTGTCCTTTAAACTTCCTGTGTCTCGCCTCAGTGTGTTCTGTAATCCAAAGAGAGCCGACATGGGTTGACTTAGAGTGAGATGACATGAGCTCTACGTAACATCTACAATCCATTTGTAATAAAAGATCTTCATCCCTTGTACAAAGAGAATGTGTACTTTGTCAAAATAGGGGAACTACCTAACTTGTTTAGCTTTTTGACGCTGTGTAAATGTATAAGTGAGATGGGGAAAGAATGTTAGTCAATATATAGCTCTATCCTTTATATACTAAATAGATAGTTGTTAGTAATATGAATTGTAGTCGACACTTGAAAGTGGGTGAAAGTACTTCTATAGTGGATTCTACAATAAGTATGTATGTGCATATGGTGTGTATCCTTCTATTAGTATCATGATGTTATTATCTAGAGAGAGCAGACTAGGAATAGGGAAGGGAAGTCGACTTACATCAAAACAGTTCATTACTCGTTGCTACTAAAAAGACAAGGGACGAGCTTATTTGTAACACTTATGCGATTAAACTGTCTCATGCAGCTTGGCTATGAATTAATTAATTTCATGTCTGAACTGTTCAAAGGCAGAGACTGCATCACCTAATATATATGTACGTACGTATGATGATGATATTACGTAGTACATATCAGTCCTAGTCCTAGTCCTGCCTGGTGCTTTCTTTCCTTTTGCAATGCAAATATCAAGTGAGCTCTGTTTACTCAACTGGGAAAAGTTTTCACTTTTTATTGAAATTGACAGCCGTATTTTCTTGCTCCCACATTAGAATGTACAAGGTTTTTACTTTTACAATTAGTTTAGGTTCTGGATGCTGCTGCAAACTATGCCAGAAGTCTTTTGGTCTTAAGTGAAATATCTTTGCCAAAATGTAGTTAGCAATAAGTTAGGGAGGGAGATGGGTGTAAACAACGAAAGAGGTACGTACACACGAATTAATACAAGCAAAGAAGATACTGGGACACGATGATAAAAACAACGTTTATGTAACTCTTATGCAAGGAAATTACATTAGAATAATTGCCTGGGACAAATAAACAGGGTGAGATAGCCGTCAGTGTAAAGAGATAGATTACTTTAGTTTAGTGCAATAAATATAATGGCTAACTTGACATTGTTCTCATGAAAAAATGCATTAAATATTTGTGCAAGTTTTATACTCTAATATGATGTATATGTTTAAAAAGGTTTTACCGTGTCTATAAGAATTTTTTTTTCTTGTGTTCACTTGCAGGGAATCGGAAGCCTTTTCAGTGCATTGAAAGTGGTGCGGTTGCTTCGTTTGGGACGAGTTGTTCGAAAGTTGGATAGATATTTAGAATATGGAGCGGCCATGCTTATACTATTGTTGTGTTTTTATATGTTAGTAGCCCATTGGCTTGCGTGTATTTGGTACTCTATCGGTCGCTCAGATACAGACAATGGAATGCAATACAGTTGGTTGTGGAAACTTGCAAATGTGACTCAAAGCCCTTATATGGTTTTAAATTCTCCCGAAGGAAACGAGCTCATCAATGGGCCTTCCAGAAAGACTATGTATGTGACTGCACTTTATTTCACTATGACTTGTATGACTAGTGTTGGTTTTGGAAACGTCGCCGCTGAAACTGACAACGAAAAAATATTCACTATCTGTATGATGATTATCGCAGGTGAGTATATCCATTCTGACCTTTCCTAAATTAACTTAGCAATGCTACAATGTTACATTGATCAAAATAATTAACTTATTATCTGTTTACCTGTACAAATACGAATGCAATGAAAATGTATTGCACAATGTTTCTTTTTGCTGTTACGAAATGTGTAGTGGATACATGAACTCAGAAAATGAACTCAAATGATACAATTTTGCTGCATAATGCTTTCTGACTGAATTGGTCATATAGAATTTAGCATATTACGAGTATGAGACTACTAGCATTATCATTCTAATTGGATTTTATCATGAATTGCTCAATTTCATAGTGTGCACAGTGCAGTTCAGTTATATTTAGCTTAGAGCATATCTCCGTTACAATGATGTCAATGATCGTTCACATGTGCCACTAATAAAAATGCTATTAGCTGCAACAACCATTAATTACAATGGTTAGGTATATGGTTGGAGAAGGGGAATTTGCAAATGCATTTTTCTTACTTTCTAATATCTGAAACTGGAGGAGTGGAAGTGTATCTGTATGTGTTACGTCGTGTGTGGGCACCTCAACAACGCCTCCAAATGGCACTTATATTGAAACCACTGCTACATGGCTCAACATCTGCTACCATTTCCTAGTGCACCAAAATACTTTCCATCTCAACTCAACCAACTCATACAGTTTTCATGTTAGACAACAGTTAGTGGTGCAGCGGAATTTAGCCAGTGCAAAATTAATTGCACAACTTGTTTACATTATTACTTTCACTGGCTAGAGATGAAAAGTTTATGCCACCATATATTTTACTAATTACTATATCCGTATGTTAAGTATCTATACGTGAACATTTATGGCTATTCATTTCATATTGGCTTTTTACATATATACCGTAGAAAGCAGCAAGTGTGCCATTTTTTTATATTACGCTATTGAAATGAGCACGTTCCCGTTTTCCACCCATTTCTTTAATTTCAGCGGATATTCTCATCTCATATGCATCGAAATGAAAGACAATTTTCTCTTTTAATTTTGTGTCTGTAAACGTCTTTCTCCTAATTTTATTAACTTGGTTTATTGAAACTGAAAAGAACAGCGAAAGTGGATTTGACTTATATTTATATGGATTATTTTTGAATGTCGTTCATGAACTTTATAGGCATGAAAAAAATTTTGATTTGAATACTCTACGTATTTATATTGCTAGTTGTAGGAATGAATATCTTCAACAGTTTGGGCTATGAGCGATCTGTTTAGGAATAATATCTTTTATTCGAAGCTAAGAATATTATTTGATCATATTTCAGATGTAACATATAGCAGGTTATTTTTGAATATTTTTTTTTGCAACGTTGTTTTTATTGGTAGCTATGTACTATATTTGAAAATACTTGAGACCTTTCAAAGTAAGGTTTTAAGTACCTGGATGGAAGTAATGAGTGTATTAAATTAAGCAAGATTGAGGTAGACAGAGCTGTGGAAGGGATAGATAAAAATGTTAATTTGTATCCGAGAGTGTTAGTTGGTGATACCGGACATTGTTGTTGACATTGGTGGTTTGATTATGTTGACAGCTTTACTTTACGCCACAATCTTTGGTCACGTGACAACGATAATTCAGCAGATGACGTCAGCCACAGCCAAGTACCATGATATGTTGAACAGCGTGAGAGAATTTATGAAACTGCATGAAGTACCAAAGGCGCTTTCGGAAAGAGTGATGGATTATGTTGTCTCAACTTGGGCAATGACTCGCGGAATTGATTCCTTAAAGGCAAGTGAAATTTCAGTATCTCTTTCCTCTATTTCCCTCTTTCCATTCTATCTTCCTTATAATGTGCTTGCTATATATGCCTTATGGTTTTGTATTTATAATGTACGTAAGTAGTAGTAGAAAAGTAGGATAGTGTAAGCAGTTCAGTGGATATCTGTATCAATTGAGTGGTGAATGTACCTATATCACTTTCACTTAAAATTTTACTACCCTCATCTAATACGCTACTACTACACAACACTGTGAAATATACTTCCGCGTCTTATTTTCCTTCTTCTGTAGACAGCAACTGGCTATAGACAATAGATATTCGTCAGAGTGAGACTAGTCACTTGGTTGTCTATGGCAAATGGCCATTCATAAGTAACTATCATATAAGTAGCTAAGATTTGGTGGATTATATGTTATAGAGTTTGCTTGGCTGCAGGGAAAGTGTATCTCTGAACGTCAAGCCATAATCTCTCTTTCTTATACATTAATACACTGCGTACACTTGCTTTATTTTATGTATGCAGCATATTGTACCTATTCCATAATATAATGGAGAGATGCTTTTCTATTAGTTATACATGTAGGAGCATGTATCTTGCCTCTTGCTCTTGCTCAACTCGTACAATTGATATTATTCTTACTCAATATTTTACGCTATCTTTCTCATTCTTCGCCTCTGTCATGAAGATCGAGTGAAGTGTCTCTTTCCAAGTAGCATTTACTCCCTGTAAGTAATATTACTCTCGCTCCATGTACTTATAGTAGCTCAGTCTTCCAGGCATTGCCTTGGCAGTAACATCTTTATCCAGTCATGAATATGATTCCTCTTTCCTCTATGTCATGATGTAGCTGATTCAACTATATCTGCCGACATGCATGCTTTCTCTTCCTATAATCCTTATAATATTTATACTATCTACATAGCTATCAAAACTTTCAATATATTCATGTTTATATTATAGACACTTCTTCCTGTTTTTATAGCTCTCCAATGTTTTCATCATGAAAGTAATTGTTTTCGCATGTTTTTCTATCAGGGGAAACTTTCTACGCAATTTGATTGAGACTTAGGGAGTCATGTCATAAAACAACCTTATTCCATATTTCATCTATGCATGTGGATTAAATAGGTCGTAAAGTTGACTCGTCACGTCAAAATATTTACTTCCTCTCTTTATATCCACAATATTGTGTACTTCTATTCTATCCTGTGGTATCCTGTATTAGTGATAGGGTATTAGTAACTGTCCGGAAAGAGGGAATAAATTATTGCTTGGAGACTCACAGATTTTGTCATAAATGGAGAAGCAAAACATTCAGCCTTTCTATATCGACAACTTTGAATAGCAGATGAAACTATTTAGATTACTACCTTTCATCCTGCTCCAGTTAGTATCTATAGGACGAGGATAAGTAATAATAGTTCCACAAATGGCTTACAGAACATAAAAGTTCCACTCACCAATTCACCACAATATTTAGCATTCCATTGATATTTTTCTTTGTGCCCATCCTTCCAATCGAAAATGAATAAGTGTCACTCTTACGTCATGTCAACTGTCTGGCATTCCAGTTCAACCTAAATTGCATTAAGGTCAAATTTAGCACTTCCAAGTCTCAGCCAATCAATTCTATTCTAATCACAATTGTGAATATAGAACTATTGCCTGATAGGATAAAAGCATTTCTGCTACTGTAAAAATAACGTAAAAATACTAGACGTTGTACCAACCAAAGTTAGCGTAGAAAAAATGATAGATATATGAGCCAAAGAGCTAACTGTGTCCTTCTATAGAGGTATGTTTGTGTGAAAACAGTAGCAAAATTCGAGGAAATGTAACTACAAATATCTGGACAACTCTTCAAATGTATTCTTTAGTTGGTCAGAACTTCTTTCGGAAAGTAATTTACTGCATTTCTATAGATGCACATGCAGTAGATGTCAGATGTACCTAACAATTTATACGATGTATACGAAAGGACATTCACGGAGAGGAAATAACAAAAAGAATTAATCGATAATTGCTTTTGTTAGAGATAGTCCTGCATTGCATGCAATGTCAGTGGAATCTCCTCTTAAATCAATGCACAACATAATACGATTTCACAAGATCCAATGTGCTTTGCAAACGTATTTATTTCATGTCATTTATTTATCATTGCATTTCTGGCACAGCATGAAGAAACAATATACCTACCTACAATCCTTATGAAAAGAGAAAACTAACTTTTCTTTTCATATTTATTGGTCGACGCTTTTTAAACTCAAATATTGAGCTTTAAGTTATATGCTACGTGTAAATTATTATGTACCGTAACCGTGCTTTATGTGAAAGATCAATACGTCTGTCTATCCCTCTGTCCGTCCGTCCCTCTGACAGCAATTTGTGCTATGTGGGTCTCAAGACAGGCTAAAGATAGAATTTGAATCTTTTTTTTAAACACTACAGGGGTCTCTAGGAATATCAAGTTTATGTTTTCTTATTTCAAATTGTTCAAAAAGTGCCAAAAAATTGATTTTCTAATTATTATCTTTCATACAATGTAAGTATGGGAGGGAGAGCAGGATTCGGGTGTTCACTTGTTACTGATTGAAAGTTAGGTCACTAGGTCAAGGTTATTGGGGTCACTCCGGTACTTTGATATGCTTTGATTCACAATGGTTTATTATGCTAAGGAAAAATGAAGCACTTTTACATATAAATAAATTAGCAATGCGTACTTTTGGTCGCAGTTTAAGTATTTTATTCTGATGTAATAACTACTATATTATAGCAAAATATCATGTGATAGTTGTGTTTTTAGGGAGTATAGAGTATTTATTCTAGTGTGGCTTTTCTGTGTAAATGTCTACATATTTATGAAGTGAATGTAAAGTAGAAAATAGTAGGTAGGAGAAAGTGAGTTGCATTTTGCTGTAAATTGTAGAATGATGTAAAAAGTAATGTTTCCTTTTTGCCAGATATGAGTTGTTGCATGATAAACAGTCGTATCATGACGCATCGTGCAAATACGATAATAATAAAAATTTACTGCTGGCAGAGGAAGTACATTTGTGCATACAGAGCTATATATATCACTCATCCATGTCCTCAAACCCATTTACGCTTTTGTGCTCCTAATGGATATTGACGTTTGCAAATTACACAAGTACACAAAAGGTAGCACACGGTACGTATAGAAATCCTGTACGTCTAACTGACATCCTTTTATATGAATGTAGTAGTAGTAGTAGCTGTGCAAGTCGTCAAAACGATAACATTATGCATCCTTATATCTATCTCGTCTATTTCTGGTAGTCCCGTTTGTATATAAGGAATTGTATGGAGTTCACATCACAAAATGTAGACTAATATTATACCTGAGGTAGGAGTCGGCTTGGAGCACATTGCTTTTCTTAAAGAGTGTGCCTTCTCACAGTNTACCTGAGGTAGGAGTCGGCTTGGAGCACATTGCTTTTCTTAAAGAGTGTGCCTTCTCACAGTAAAAGTCGATAACTAAAACCATCTTGCTACAACATACTACATGCTTGTCATAGCTAGCCCCCTTATTGTACTACTACTACTACAACTTACAAATGGCTCACTGTATTATTATATCTAAAATTCTAGCAAAGTCAAAATAGTTGGATGAGTATTGTCAAGATTAGCAAATCAAGAAAAGGAACTGGGAACTTTACCTATTTACTTGCAGCAGAGCTTTTAACTGTATTATTATAATCTAAAATTCTAGCAAAGTCAAAATAGTTGGATGAGTATTGTCAAGATTAGCAAATCAAGAAAAGGAACTGGGAACTTTACCTATTTACTTGCAGCAGAGCTTTTGCTCCTGATCGTTAGTAATGTTTTGACGTGCTTGATTTTCTCCAGTCGAAAGTCGAACCTATACATAGGCCTGGTAATGTGCTGTCTGATCTGAGCAATGAATGAATGCATGCATGATGAATGTCTGATTCTGTCGTCCTTAACCTCGATTTTTGTTATTCTCATGTATATTTCCTTTTCCTGCTACTTGCCAAGGCAGAAAAGAGCCAAAATGAACCTTCGTCGTTCATGTAACTTCATTGTTGTAGCACAGGAGAAAGAAATTCTTCCCTCCTTCCTACCCGCCACCACCACACTACTCTTACGTGGGCTACCTCATATTATATAGAAACACACCCCACAGCCCTTCTACTAGCTATATCTACACTAAATGTATTTTTGGAAATTATATAATAACATCTATTACATCATCGCAAGCCAAAAAGACCAAGAATTTCATCTAATCTATTATCTACATCAAACTTTATTTTCACATATATAAGTGTTCCTATTATGTAACGTAGGTGCCTTAGTTGCATTATGCAATCCTCGTTTCCTGCACGAGCTGGGGCTAAATTGTTCACAGAACACTCAGAAGGTCAATTTTCTAATGGGCTACCTCATATTATATAGAAACACACCCCACAGCCCTTCTACTAGCTATATCTACACTAAATGTATTTTTGGAAATTAAGTATATAATAACATCTATTGCATCATCGCAAGCCAAAAAGACCAAGAATTCCATCTAATCTATTATCTACATCAAAAGTTATTTTCACATGTATAAGTTTTCCTATTATGTAGCGTAGGGACCTTACTTGCATTATGCAATCCTCGTTTCCTGCACGAGCTGGGGCTAAATTGTTCACAGAACACTCAGAAGGTCAATTTTCTACCAGTCAAAAGTGTCTATTTAGTCAAAACGATGACAAAAGAGAAAATATACACTAAAAATATTTTCTAATCAATTTTTCGGTAAGTTTGGTAAAGAAAATGACATTTTATGTATAAAAAATACGTGAACTATCCCTTTGTAATTTGTTATACGATTATAGCCGATGCCACCAATCATCTACATACTCAAAGTAGATAATTAACTTTTAATCTGGGCAATAAAATTACCGGCATAGTTGCGATTAAATTGCTTTTCAAAATGGTAATGACTTTTCATACAAAAATTGCGTATTTCAAGCTAAAGATTAATACACAAATCGCCTGCTGATAATTAAGTATATAAGTACAAGGACTCTTTTAGATTAGTGTTCTTGATTTATTGAAGAGCTAGTAGTAGCATTTACGGTCGAGTGGCGAATCCAATCCCACCCAATATTGTTTTGTTAAATGATTTTGAATGGGAATTGGTATATGTAGTAAGGGATTGAAATGAAAGGACAGATAAAATATGTAAACAGAAATTCAATGCTTATGAATTAAGGATGAGGGATTTAGGATATAGGACAATTGAGGTTGATAGGGTTTATGTGCATAGGATATTAGTGGATAGAGGAGGTGTTTGAATGATTTTCTTTCCCCTTGTATTGCATGGTGTCCCTTGCTCTTTGCTGTTACGGCTGATTGAAAGTGAAGCATTCTGGGGAGAAGGTACATGAGGAGTAATTTGTCAAATTTAATACGAGCTGAGACTGACCTTTATTCCTAAAAGCTTTCTCTTGCACAGCTTTTGCATAGAGTGATGGAAGAAGAAGAAGACGTGTAGTAAAACGAGGTAGGAGGCTAGCTAAGTAATAGCTTTACATTGGATCAAGTCACTAGGAGATTTGACTTTGGCTTGGCTTTGGCCTGCTTGTGAGCCCGTCCGTAAAAGAGGAAATGAAAGATTTATAAAGTCTTTGGATTACTTACTCGAGGAACATGGCTTTAGTACTACGCAGCCAACTCACGTTGTAATAATATTAAACTACCTATCTACTAGCTATTTATTACTTTCATTCATATAAGTACTTCCATATTTATATCCCATTCATTCCTACCTAGTAAATAATATAATCTTTACACTTCCACCATCCTCCTAGCCACTACCTACTACCTACCTACCTTCTCCTTCTTACGTAGCTGTAGTAGTAGTAGTAAGTAGTGTTTCTATTGTAAAACACATTACATTATACAAAATACTAACTGCCTGCCAACTTATATCACTATTGTATATTTTAGAGCAATCCTAGATCGTAATCGTAGAATATAGAGCAGTGCTACATTGCTAAATACATTCATACATACAAATAGTATCTTTATATTTATACAAATAATAATATAAGAAGATTATACATATACCAATAATGCCCTCAACGTATAGTACGTATATCCCTTTTCCTTGGCCAATATAAACGAATGCATTCATTCTGGTGTATGATGTAATAATATTCCTCTATGTTCGTGTTCCCTGCAGGTTCTGAATTATTGTCCGAAGGATATGAAGGCGGATATTTGCGTCCATTTGAATCGGAAAGTTTTCAATGAGCACCCGGCCTTCCGCCTTGCCAGTGATGGATGTCTTAGAGCTCTTGCTATGCATTTCACCATGAGTCACTCCGCTCCTGGTGACCTCCTTTATCACACGGGAGAGAGTATCGACAATCTTTGCTTCATTGTCACTGGTTCACTGGAAGTCATCCAGGATGATGAGGTCGTAGCAATACTCGGTAAGAATCCACCTTTCCCTATTTAGCATCCGTCTATTTATAACAAGTTTCCCTAAAAAATATAATTATTCTACACTTCAAGTAGATACTAATATCAGTTAGCGGAAATCATGATTTATATTGAGACGTAGCCACAATATAATGAAGAAATAACACGGAAATTGCTTATTGGATTCCTCATTATCCCCAATAACATTAGTGTAACAATGTATTTGTAACTTTATCAATATTTGTTTGTAGGATGCATTGATTAGTGAGGGAGAAAATAAATTCTAGTTTCCTATTGTCAAACCAGTGTCTCTAAATAGAATTCTCATTGGAGAAACAATGGGTAGATATTCACGGGGAACTGTAAAAGGTAATGTAGGTCAAAATCCTAGGTAATTAAATAATTTATTTAATAGCTCTCACGCCCAAAGCATGCTACTAGACAGCCGAGAGATTTATGACGGAAACGGGCCAGTTGTAAAATGGGATTCGTTAGAGTAGAAGCAGACCTTAGTGAGTATTTGTAGGCAGAGAGGGAAGAAATACGTTTTCACATGCCACTAGCTGCTGGGGAAAGGAGAAAGAGACGTGCTATATAAATATTTTAGCTATATCAGTATCATTTGGTGAGCTAGAAATGCATTCTAATCTCCTATAGTTATGCGTAACTGTTGTATTATACACTTAGTAAATAGAGCTCCTTTCCACCCTCTTTAATTATTATCATAGTATGGATAGTGAGAATATTGTTAAAGTTGCAACTACTTAAACTAGGACGTATTTCGCCTTTTATTACCTTCATTCTATGAGCATTTCTGGAGTAAATGCACGATTATAGATACATATCCCCTGTTCCTATATGCATAGTTAGCATTATTATAGCTGGAGATTGGGATGCCGAGTCGATTCCAAGCCAATTCCCATCAACTCAGGTCAAGAAGAGCCAATTGTAATACAAACAGCCTTAAAGTGATAAAGACAAACAAATGTGATTAGGTTTTCCATTGTTTTCCTCTGCGTCTCTCTGGTCTAGCTAAGTCTATTTATGTGCCTATTTATGTATTGTGCCTAAATGTATATATGTACTAGAAGGTAGACAGAGTTAATTGCAAACGTTCTACAAAGGGAAGTGATGGAAATTAGTAATTATTCTTTCTGTAATAACATTTGTTAGGTAGCCACTGTGAATAGAAGTCGTGAGCTGTGTATGTGTAGTCTGTCCCGTTAAGTAGTTAAGTAAGAGAAAAGGAGTTGGATGTTAGATTGGGAAAGTTGTAAATGTCAATTGACGCTTCTTTTGATCATTAGTAAGTAGTTAGGTAGTGGATATGATAGTGCTAGTAAACTGTTTACCTATTATGTAGAAATTCCTGTAGTGTAATCGTGTTTGAATGAGAAAATAGGAGGCTCTAAGTATAACTTGCATTAATACCCACACGGCAGAGCGAATAGACAAATATGCTAAAAGTACACATGAGTAGTAAAGGAAGTTTTAGAGAGTAAGTGCTAGAGTAAACAAAAAAGAGGGAGGGAGTTGAATTAACTTACGTAGATATGTTAGTCTCCATTTCAGCTTCACAGAGTCCACTTGAATTGAAACTTCACTCCTTTCAGCCCTTTCCTGCTCTCTCACTCGTAGAATTACTAACATTTACTAACTGGAATGTAGACAGAGTACTTCGTGCCGAGTACGAAGTGGAGTGAGCCGAGCTAGAGCACTTGACTTCACTCCAGATTTCACTACATACACACAGAGTCATTGAGGAAGAGAATATTATGGAGAATACTCATATACCTATACACACGAAATGTGTATACATCCGTTGGCGGCATAAATACATACATATATACACATAAATACATTTATTGTTAGCCGAGACATTCATTTGCATGACTTGGCGATAAATTCACCAAAAGCATAATGTTCAGAGACAGTCTCTCTCTCTCTCTTTCTTTTCTATCCTGATATACAGATCATAGTTTCAGCTGAATTGGATTTATTCTCTCTGTGCGAATGCATATAGTAGAGTTCTTCTTCATGTCCCTTTTAGCTAGCAAAGAGACGACATCCAGTCTGCATGTGGATTATTATATAGGAGAAAGTAAAGTGGGGAAAGCACTGTAGACATAGGCTGCTATTAAATTGTTAGGCCATTGTTTTCAACTCTATACTAAACCATCTTACGGGTTATTAAAACAGACTTTAATTAAACCTGGACGTATGCTAAATACTTAGTGCATTCTGCGAATACCAATAAAATTTACAATACAATTGCCTATTCTGCCGATTTTCAGATGACATTTAGGCAGCGCTTTACACATCCATATGCACTCTGTCTCTAGACTTGCTCATTCGAAACTTAAGTGGTTTTCTCTATCTATTTATCTACTCTACTGATACATGTGTGTGCCTGTGTGGGCGATGAACAATGCCTCATGTGTCCTCCATAAAATCAACCATATTGTTTGTTGTCAATTCTGCCGATACTACAGATAAAGTGGTTATTTTTATGTCTTCAATTTATTTGCCTCAGAGTAATCCAATAAATAATCCTACTCTACTCCCTATGCAAACATAAATTCTGACGGCAGAGATAAATAGACAGATTTAGACTAAAGTACCTACTTGTCTCTGAAATTTATTTTTTGGGTGAAATTCTGGATTTTATCCAGATGCAGCTAAGTCATTATTAATATGGGTGACAAAACGTTCGCTATAACATAGATAGCAAATTGCATATTATGAAAGCGATTCGGATTACAATTTAGATACACGATGCATTAGTCTCTTAGTTTACAAGTAAAGAATCAAGAATCTGTAGCCTTTATTGGTAATAAAAGAAATAACGAAGAAACGAGACATTATTGATATCAATGCATTTAAACCAATACACAATACTGGGCACCGACCACAACCACATACATGACGGGTCTATTGCCACCTCCTATTAACATTGCATTGTTGTTAGCTACTTAATGCTCGGAAGGTCAGACACTGTCTTTATTTTATGTAAATGGTTTCTCCCCACGTTACTAGAACCCGACTACATAAAAATCGGGTCTTTCCAGGTTCATTACTCCAATTTT
>JABASI010001896.1:0-22205 GCA_019776505.1 Tomocerus nigrus
GCTAGAGACCGTAGACTTCTTGAACATATCAATGACCCTGAGGTATATATACCTAGATACAGAGTGGATAGGGATAATATAGAATAGGCATTATTTCGCCCTGAGCCCTGAATACAATACGTTAAAATTTAGTTTAAAATAAATGCATTACCTACCAGTTACCAGTAAAATCAAATGAATTTGTTTAAAGAGGCCAGGCAAGAAAGGGCACCGCATACACATTTGAATCTTTTGACATTTACTACATGTAAAAGGGACCCTTTCTCAAATTAATAGTTAAGGATATTGAACGAGTCGTCGTATCAAAAATCTGAAATTCTTAAATCAAAGAATTCAGATTGGGTACTTCGTTTGGAAGTTATGATTTCGAATAGAAAACCTTGCATCAAAATTGGAAAATATTTCTTTTCAAAATCATAACTTCCAAACGAAGTACCCAATCTGAATTCTTTGATTCAAAATTTAAGATGGTAACTTTATGAACATTTTGGGCATTTCAGATTTTGGATACGAAGACTCGCTCGAATTCGTTGTCCTTTTGAAAAAGGGTCTCTTTGACATGTAAATGCAATAATTCAAAAAAAAATATGGAATCTCATGTCTCGTACATGTAGTAATTAGGAAGGACCTAGAGCTGGACTATTTAGTCATGAAATAAAGATATGAAATTCATCGTTTTTTAAGCAAAACGCAGCTTATAATATAGCATTAATTCTCTATTTCTCTCGTGTAACAAGCCCTCAGGCGATTAAATATTATTGCAATACCATTTAGAATTTACAATACTGTACACAGAGATAAATATTGTAGGTGTTTTACTAGAGTAAAAGAATACCCGGAATACCTAGTTTATTGTTTTTACGAGTACGACCATTATAGCAAGCATGTTCTGTAAAATATAATTTTATATGTATACCGTAGGACCCTTTTAGGTGGTCTGTCTTACACAATAAAATATTCTTAGAATACATTTGCATGCTCATAAATAAATTGCTTATAATTTAAAATTACGAATAAATACATTTGGTTAAATATTAAGACATGAAAAACTAGGTACCTGCTTAACGGATATTATATCGTACCTGTGTACGAAACTGCATGGGGATCGAATACCAATAAATATTTATACTAACTACTTAGAAACGTATCCGGTCATTTCAACGAAAGCATTTCAACGAAACTCGTTTGAACGAAAACATTACAACGAAAGTACATTACCACGAATGACCTCTTCAACGAAGAACTTTTCAACGGAAGGTACTTTACAACGAAAACAGTTTCCACGAAAAATATTTTTTTGGGTTTTGTAGGTGCAGTGTTTCTATATACACATAGTTAGGCTTATTTTTCCATTTAACGTTTACGCATCTCCAGTGAAAGAAATTAGCACTACTTATGTAAACAACCATTACTTTAACAATTTTTTTTCCAGCAACTTCGTATAAACTCGCGGAAATGTAGGCAGTAGCAATAGCCAATTGAGTTTATTTGATAGATGATTTTCATATAATTTTATCTCACCTTTTGTTAGCATAAAGCAATGTATTTTCACTTTTTTTGTTACTCGTATGCTTCGTTTTATTGCGTCTCTAATTTCCGTACTCGTACTGTCCATAATGCTGTTGAAATTCACAATATACATGCAACAATAAATAAAAATAATTTGTGGTAAAGTACTTTCGTTGTAATGCTTTCGTTGAAATGTGTTTCGTTGAAATGCTTTCGTTGAAAGGACCTAGAACCCTTAGAAGTTATTGGTAGAACTAACTGTGTTAACCGACAGGAAATCCCAATAGAGATAATGGGATATCTTGAAGTAAATCTAAGCTTCTTGAGATAGCATAGACAATGGCACCTTTTCCAACAAGTGCCCCATAGCGTTTGGCTACTTCGTTCATATCTGAACATCTTTTGGTCAGTGGAACATATTTATCTTGAGAATCAATACACTGACAAATTCCTTGTTTGCAACCTAGACCCCTAAAATGAAAATGAACACGTTTCCACCTTTATTGCTTATTATGGAGCTGATATTCACTTTGTTTCAAAAAATAGCTTAAGATAAATAATAATGGCGATTTGATAATAATATATATTAGCTCTATTCGTACCTGTCGATATTGCATTGATTGGCTAGGCAAGGCATGTCGATGTCCAATAGACACATTTTGGAATCCGTTTCTGTGTAGCCATCTTTACATTCGCATTGATTTCCTTTCCAAGAGCATATAGAATTTTTGACACACCGAGGTTCGTAAGGATTTTCGGGGTATGAGTATGCCTCATTGGCTGATAATAAGTGTCTTCGTCTTGGATTTAAGTAATTGACAGTGAGATATGGGAATGGATGCACTGGTTCAATTACATGCGGATTTTTAACCGTATTTAAACTACACTGACTTCCTACTAAAATGACACACTCTTTCAAATTTTCGTCGTACACCCGATGCGCTGAATTTTCGCAGTAGCATTTTGAGTCGATACATTCCAGTAATTTTGCTGAATTGCATGGTCGTTTTATATCGCAATATTCCCCGAATTCACTTATTGTTGGAATGGGAATCGCTGCAACTTCGTAGATGTTTTTTGGGCCGGCGTACGGCAAATAATTTACCTTATTTGTCTTTTCAGTTACTGCTCCGTTAGCATTCACTTTATAATAGTTGTACATCCCCGGATAGTAACTGCTTGCATTATTGGGCAAGGATGTACTACTAATAGGAGGTTTGAATTCCGGGTTATACTGAAGGAAACGATCTTTGTAGCTCTGTTGTGGTGGAAGTATAGCTAATATTTTTGGTCTCCAATATTTCCACTGCTTTGTCGTCGTTGTACTTACAGATGAAAATGAAATTGCTTGAAGCCATAAAAGCACTAGACAACTATTAGAGTACTTGAATCCCTAGAAAATATATACGGTTTTCTCACACACTTAATTAATTTAACCCAAAGAAAATTTTGTAAACCTCCTTATGGTTTGAAGTATAGGAAAAGTTTCCATTTATTTGAGTAACAAAGTAGCTTACCTTCATTATTTCGGAATTTCTGACTCCACTCCACACGGTACTTTAACATTGAATTTCTACTATGAAGCACTAAATATGCAATTTAGAAGTGTTTAGTATAGGGAAATTGAAATGAAACTGAAACTGATACGAAATTGAGACGAATATTTGCTTATAGGTTACGTTTTAGGTGTAGCGTGTATGTAGCCTATAGCCTATAATATACAAGCCCCAGAGTAGATTTCAAGTTTACAGTCTTCGTTTCTTAATCTTAAATCTTAATCTTAACCCAACTTACACATATGAACAGCAATAATGCACTTCTTAGTGTCTTAGTCTATCAATTAATTAGATTAAGGGTGGATTATGTACAATAATACATATATAGTACATACACAATACACATATTATAGTATTAGTATAGTACATACATACATATGATTATGATCCATCATACCTCAAGAACCCATACAACATCCGTTGAACTGTTGCATTGCAATGCATTGGAATTTGGAATAATGCATTTATTAGAGATGCCCCATCTCTATCAATGTTAACTCTATAAACATTGTATACAATAATGTGATACACTTATAAATTGCAACTTTACAAAATAGAAAGCTAAGATGAAAGTAATTGATGGATTTTTAGTGCCTACTTCTATTCTATCTATTTACTTCAAGAGATGTTGATGCCGATGTATTTGTTCATGCCATTTAGATGTTTAGAAGATAAAAGCTAGGTATTAAAGCATACAATTATAAATATCTTTAATAGTAGCTACTACAGGTGCATTGCATTACTGTTTTGGTATTTTAGACACTCATTCAATCACTTCAATTACAAATATTCAAGAAAATCTTTACGCAGATAATAATAATATTGATAAAATAGATTTGAGTTGCATTGTGAATTTGTGAATGAACACCAAGAACTGGGATATATAAAATTTTATTTATACCTCCACTTATTTTTAACAGATTTATTCAAGTAGTGTTGCAACATTGGTACAAATAACAAGTTAAAAAATTTCTGCCTCTAAATAGGATGCTGCATCTTGATTTATTTATGACTATAGGATAATATGATGATGCTTCATAGGAGCGGGGACAACCATAAATATGTACAATTTTAGTTTTGCAGATCTTTTACTTTACTTGCTAAAAGCAAGTGCATTTGTATTTTGTATGACTAGGATGAAATGCCATAATGAAATAATATTATGCAAATTTTACGTTGACGTTATTGATTATTCTCTAAATGTGTCATTTCGCCATTTATCTGTATAGCAGCAATTGTAAAAGTGTATGCCATGGCGTGCCCTTGGAATGGAATGGACCATAATTCTCTATTACGTAGTGTCTTATTAATATTATGCACACTCTGATACTCTGATTAGTAAGAATAAAATTAACGAATTTATATAGTAAATCCACGTACTTATATGTAATGTAAGGATTATAGTAAAACAGGTCAATCAGGTACGATCTATCAATTTGCATTGGAATCGATAATAATATTAACCATCTAACTAAAGATGAGTGTTCAAGTCAAGATGCACTTTCGTTTCCGTTGTAGATAAGATTGGAGCATATATGTAACAGCAACACGTTCGAGTAGTTTAAGATTAAGACAGGTTTGTATGAAGAGTTAATATGCTCCAATAATTTCTTCAACTCAAAGTAGGGAAATAAAGATTTATGATTTATATCTTGGTATCAGATACAATGATACAACCATACAACTTCCAAATGTTGTACATCAATGAATTCTTCTTCTAACTAATTTTTAACATAGAATTAATGTACTATGTAGGTATACTGCAGAAGTCAAATTATTGAGTTCCGATGATCAATGTTGAATGTGTGAAGCTACATATTATTATATTAATATTATAAAGATAATTGTAGTAAATTATTGTTAACGGACGACTGTGAATCAATTAGTTTGTATGTCTAAAGCAAAAACAAAATTTAAAAATAAAAGTAAGTAGTTACATGGACTGTCATGTAATTCAAAGGTAGGTATCTGTACTTAATAAATTCATACTGTAAGTATTTATTTTTGATATCATTAGGATTAGCATACAATACAATTGCATTTCACATCGCATCCATCAAGACATTATTTACAACAATATCAACTCCACACTTCCTACCTAAGTACTTATAGTCTACAAACGTGTATAATATAATGATAAATGTCATAATCATAACAATATAGTAAACCATCAACAAGTATGACAGGACAACACAAAACATGTAATTTCTTCATTCGTCAACACACAGCCAAATTAATTACAATTCATATAATAATAACAACATTAACATTGCTCTACAAATTCTTTTCCCAATAACGCATTACTATTTCAGACAGACACACTTAGATAATTTCAATCGAATCACATTAAATAAACTAAATATTATATCGTAATCCACAACAGTTTTTTTTGCATTCCGCAGAATTTCCTTTCACGTACTTAGAATACAAATTAATAATGCTCACATCGCATTGAATATTTATTTGCCAGACTTCTATATTGATTCGGATAACTAAATAATTATTACTTACATATAAGTATATGTACGTATTTATATTTTGTGATTCCACAGTACAGTAAAATAATATTACGAACCAAAGACACAATACAATACAATACTTAAGGAAGTAAAATGCTTGTCTCTTTTACATAACTCAGTTGAATTGGAAAAACTATTTTATTAGTAGATATATTATGTTATTCGGTTGTTTTATTTTGCCTGCAGTAATGTAGTTGTGTTAGAATAGAAGCGTGCTCATTCCACCCATTTCACTCTGCTCTTTGACGAAAATTTCAAAGTACTGGTAGATGATAGTGACGGCCAAGAGGATACCCGTGCCTGAGCCAATGGCACCCATAAAGTCAGCAAGGACGGACAGTGCTCCGATGCACAAACCTCCGAATGCTGCTGCCGTTGGAATGTATCTGAAAAACAAAATAAAATGATGTTAACAATTTATTTAGTAAACTTCATTAACATAAAATGCACATTATTATTATGCCATTGAATTAATTTCGTTTTTGTACGACACTCTTAGTACTGCTATTCATAGGGAAAATGAATGCAGGTGGAAATATCGCCACATGCTTTTCTCCTTTCCATTTAAAATGGGATTAACTGTTAAAGCATTTTATAGCTTAAAAAGTTAATAGAAGGAGGTACATAAAATATATTCGGAGGATTTACCTGTTGAGCTCATGGATCATAGACTTATCACGGTGACCTCTCATGATCATTTGTTGTTCTTTGAGTTGTTTGGCAACATCCTTGGCAGAAGAGCCGGAAACATCAATCCAAGTCTTAGAGAAGAAGGCACAAGATCCCAACATGAAGATGATGTATAAAACAGCATGAACGGGATCTTCCACTATGTGCCCGAGAGTTTCTGGGGGACTCAAGTAATAACACAGCCCGCCTATAGGATACGATCTGGCTGGACCGCCACCGCCAATGTCTGCCCATACTCCAAGCAAGTTAACAAAAAAGTTTCCCTGTAAAAATAAAACGTAAAAAATTTATTAAAGTTAAAGGATGCTAATGATAAGTTCACACTGAAAATTATATTTAAAAATCGTTATTAGATTCAGAAAAACGTTAAAATTAAAACTTACGTGGAATTTGACAGCCAACATTTGAGAAATGACGTACAAATTAGATACAAGAGCAGACTGTAAGATAATTGGAATATTTGAGGTGTAGAACAGCTTGATGGGGTAACTGCTATATTGACCACGATATCTTGCAGATTTGATGGGAAGGTCTACTCTGAATCCCTAATTATTTCAAAATACATGTTAATTAGTATTCTAAAATTATCATAACAATGTCGCCATTATTTACAATAAAATGGATATTAGGGAACGTACTTGGAAGTATATGACCACGGCAAAGATGAGAACGGTAGCCAAAAGATTCATTAAATTGGGAAGATTTTGTCTGTAGAAAGCCTCCCGAAGTCCTCTGACTTTGTCTTGACGAGTGGCTAAGAGATGGAAAAGGGCAATTACAGCGCCTTCGAATTCAGTTCCACGACCAGTGTTAACTGTAGCAGGACTGAATGCTTTCCACACGATAGTTTCACAAACATTTGTAGCAATGAAAAGAGAAATTCCAGAACCTAAGAATCAAAATTATATTGTATTATTCAAAATATATTAATCCTATTATTACTTTTCCGTTGATACTTTAAGCTCAATTAGTTGACAGAAAATTATACTAACCTAAACCATATCCTTTCTGAAGAAGTTCGTCCAGAAGTAATACAATGAGGCCAGCCACGAACAGTTGGATAATAATCAAAAGGCAAACACCAGCACCAATGTCAGCTGGATCGCCGTATAATCCTGTCAAGACGTAAACGATAGCTTGGCCAACAGTGATGACCATACCAAACACTAGACAAATAAACAAAAAATATTTTTATTTCTTTCATGTACTTTTTATAAATTACTTATCAATACGAAACTATATTTGAAGGCTGGATGAAAGCTAAAAGTTTACATTTCTGAGCTCCATTGAACAAAGCTCGATCCTTAGGAGTGTCACCAACTTCAATAATCTTAGCACCAGCTAAAAGCTGCATTATCAAACCCGATGTGACAATAGGGGAAATACCCAACTCCATCAAAGTTCCTCGATTTGAAGCCAAAATTACACGAATCCAATAGAAAGGATCTGCGGAATCTGAACTCATGATTCCGAATAAAGGAATCTGTCCAATAAAAATTCATATATGAATTTACAAACCCCCATTGAAATAACTGTGTCACTAGCATCAATAATAATATAAGTTAAGCTTGATTATAAGTACAGTATTATAGGTACTACATGTGTATTGTATACCAGAGCAGAAAAGCACATCAATCATTGAACTAGAAATGCTCAGAATTAAGTTATATTTACAAATGTACATACAAATGATAACAGCTGAGCAGGCATATTGGCTCAATCTCAAGTTCATGGTCTCGTTTGCAAAAAAACGTGACTGCGCAGTTATTTTATGTTCTTTCTTATAGTATACAACACACAGTAATTCCGATAGTCAATTTTGCTGATGTACATGAGCAAAAATTGGTAGTTTAGATAAAAATAGATACATAAACTCTGTAAAACGGCTTAGCAATTAGCAAGCTTCGATGAAAAGCTTAAAGAATATTAAAATGAATATCCACCAATATAATGACATAGATAACTCACCTGACAGCATACTAAAAATATAAATAGAGTGATGGCCGTCCATAGTACTTTTTCTCTAAACTGGATCTAAAATCCAAAATAAATGCATGAATATCAAAATCATTAAGAAAAACGTTCCACAGAAATATCGTGACAATAATAGTATTAATTGTTATTCTTTAAAGAACATTACATAAGATTTGATAGTTCAGTATTATACGTAATCCTAAATCTTTACAAGCAAATAAAATCATCAACTTGTCATTGATGCGATATAAATAGGTAGCCAAAAGCTACACATTTAGATAAGATTACAAGTTGCAGCGTGGCACGTTGGTACTAGTACTAGCCATTCATTAGGTAATCTAAGTTGCTCTACATTTGTATACGTGTAGTAAACTTTCACTAAAAACCATATGTAATTGTGGAGACTACAATTGTGTATGACTTGACTTGACTGTATGTACTAGTGTACTACTACAAACTAGTACTACTTGTCCCCAAGCCACATGTTTGTAGAACTTGAATGCTTCGTTTCTACAAACATAGATGAATGTCACAAAAACCGAAATTAAATGGTTTTGATTTGAAAGAATTACTTACTTTTCTTTCCGGTTTAGCAATTTCAGGTAATATACTGCAGAACGGCTTTATGACTTCCAGAAATTTAACTGAAAAACAAATTAACCTTTTAGTTTAGATACCTTTGTCATATGCACAAACACTTTTGCAATTACCAAATAGCAGCTAGCTAGACTAAAGGAAAACGAGAAATTAATTACACGGTTCGAATTAGCAATGTCAATATGTCACAAGACTTTAAAAAATTAAAGAAGAGAAACAAGGATTCCGTGTAATTAAGAAATCAATTGCTAATTATATGAAAACTTGGATATAAACAAAGACCATATGGCCGGTTTGTAAAATAATCTTCACGGAATGTCGAAAGCAGGGATTTTTGAGCATAAAACAACTAGGTTGTTGAATAAAAATGGTTAAATAGTGATTTACTTACTTCCCATATTGTCTAAATAGACGTCTTTCGACGACGGAGTATTAGAAAAGCACTAAAACTGTCCGACTCTGTTCCGAATCCAGATTCAGAGTCTTCCTGAGGTAAGTCTTCAACAGGTGACGGCCAGACGGAGACTCTACTAATAATAAAAAACAGTTTTTAATGATTATAAAACTGAAAATGCTGAACAGAAACACTTCAAACATGGAAGTGCTCAATAGTTGAAATAAAGCGAAAGAAACGTGGCCGAAGATGCCGTAAGAAATACAGTATATAGAATAGACATAACCACGCAGGTGAATGTAGACTAAACTAACCTAACGGGACACACTTTAAACGTAAAAGGGTGCAAGATGCAAGATTTTCAAAGATGTTTCTTTTCCTATGATAATTATTTCTTCCTCGGGAAAAGAGAGGAAGAATATCAGGAACAGATCGGAGGAAAACTATTGACTATGCTTCTTCATGAGCCAAGAGCAGAAATAGACTGAAACTGACGGAAAACTATAGAAATGATTGTGTGATCGTGATCATGTCTCTTATTCGGACCGAACAATGTAGTAATCTATATTCTATATCGCTTCAATAATACAAAACTATGAGCCTTGTAAATTAAGTTTCGTCAGCTAGCGAGGAGAATAAATAGAATAATAATAATACAGTAGAAGAAGGGTTTTCAGGGTTTTCCCTACCTTTGCCATTTATTTGATCCCCTCTTGTCGTCGTCGTCGTGTTGTACTTTTGATTCGTAGTGTTGGATGTCGGTTAAAGTGACAGAACAGAAGAGAATCCGAGTGAGAACTAACTAAACTGTGTGTAAAGTGTGCTTATTATGTACGTGCATATGATAATATAAAAGAGAATGTAAGATTCGTCTTGAGCGAGTAGTGTGATGTGGATGGGTGCCGGTAAAGGGTTAAGTTAGCTGGCAGATAGTGGAAAAGATGTGGATTGACAGAATGGGTTCCGTGGCCAAAGACCTAACACGTCATCCACATCTACTTCCAACACATCCGACCAACTCCAACCGCCAACTCTCAATATTTTCCACACTCTCTCGGCAACTCTGTCTCTCTGCTAGCTACCCTTCATTTCCTACCTACCTGCAATTCTCCTCATTTTCTTTTCCTTTTACTTGCAGTCAATGCATATTATTTTGCATTTGCATAGAAACTTTCCGATAATATGCTTTGAATGACACATATTTTTATCCAAAAATCATTACATTATCAGTGTTTTCCCAATATTCAAATTCAAAGTATTATCATTGTTAAATGAAGGGTTAACTTAAATGGATGTTAATATTTCCTATTGCTAGTTAGTTAGTAAATTATCATCTTCATATCTATAGATTTGCGAAAACGCATACCTAATGATAATTTAAAAGTACTGGAGCCTACGAAGTTGATTGAAGTCTATTTGAAATGATAAATAAAGAGTGAGAGGGGAAAGGGGAACTCTCCTCTACAGATTTCGTTGAACACCATAATTATTTTATAATCAACTCATAAAAAAGTGATTTCCGAGACGCGAAGCAATGAACCATAATATTATTTGAATAAATAACTATCTTTGGTGTATAGGTAGGGATTATTTTTAGTCTAGTTGGGCTGGGCTTGGCCACTGGTCGTCGGCGTCAACGAATAAAAAAAATACGCATACAATCCTTTTTAGTTTAAAACTTGAGACGACCAAAAACAAATATTTTTTTTCCTTTCACTCGGACTGCAGCATAGTGAACCACCTCTCATGTTAAAATTATGTAGATTATGTAGTTGGTGGCATCGTATATTTTTGTCTTTGTCCCAAATCTCAACTGTCAGTGTCAAGTGTCAAGTCATACTAAAATAATGTGGAAGTTTAATGTAGGTGAAGAAAGATTTGTTTCCTCCATGCAATTGAGCTTCTAATGCATGATGGTGTGGAAGATAAAAAGTTTATTGGCTATTTGTTATGAACAACAAGCTTTATGTAATGAAATGAGGATCGTACAAAGTAAAATTAATCTATCTGTACATGGTCTACATATCAATTATTAATTACGCTCATGAAATCATATTATGATGTACATGCACTTAAGAAACATTTACATAGGTAGTTAAACATGTATGTATGTGTACATGAGACATGATTGGCACAATTAAGTAAGGCAAGCCTAATTAATTACATTATACTTACTAGTTACTCCTACTTACATAATAATGTAGATTATTTTTATTTAATACTCATACACTTTAGTAGGTTTACAATATAGTAAATAGTAGACGTAAGTTATAATATTAAAAGTGTGATAACCATGCATATTATTTGGAAGATTTTACTTACATCGGAAGTATATAGAACTTACAGGTTATTTCTTAAGTTAATTATTAGGTTTTAATGTCTTTGGGTCTCGTCAGTTATTTTAGTACGTTATTTAGTACAATCAGTATTTTAGAATCAGAAGTATAATTTGGCTTATTAGATTTAGTCTACCTTCAAAAGCAATGAAACATTAAGAGCATAGGTCGATCTTTGGATGTGAGCAATGAGTATTTCCAGTTCAGATGAGCACAGTATTAAATGTTTTTACAGATTATTAATTAGCTTCCTAATAGTTGTAACTTTTAGTCTAAGTTGTGCAAACTTACGCTAGTTTTAATAACTAACTAACATAACAATAATATTTTAATAACATCATAATAATTGTAAGTAGTATAAGTAAGGTAACATGTGATTGTTATGATAAAGGCAATAAAAAATCTATCAATTATGCATTTAAAGGTACTTTTACATAGGAACTCAGACATTTTTTAAATCAAATAACATATCTTTACCCCTCCAGGTGAAGCATATTTGATTTAAAAATGATTTTTAACAAAAAGATATAACAAGTAACTTTTCCCTTTCCGTTTTGATTCAATCTAGATATCAAAACCATTAAGGTTGTTACAAAATTCCTCATTCCTTTCGTTAATTGCAATAAAAATAAGTAGAAACAATAACTATAATTTGTAAATGTAAACGCTATAGTTAAGTAGATTTAGTAAAAATGTTATGAATGAAACTATCGATTAATTAATGTTAAACAAAATCTCAGTTCGTCAATATAATATTATGTACAATAAATGTTTTAATTATACGAATACATTCGAGTAAGTATACTACCTGGAATTTGGACTGTCACTTACATTTGTAGGTGAACAATCTAAATGTATTCCTTTGTAGCACATAGCACATGTATAGTAAAAGCGAATACTAAATAAGTAGTAATTTCATATAAGGTAATTAGTTACTTAAAGTTCGTCTTTATCGTCAGCTGCCCCAAAATCTCGAGTCCTAGGTACGCACTCGCAAACGGTGGGTTTGACTAGATCTGGCTGTTTCACCAGTTCCATATCTTCTCTAACTCTCACAGGATTTTTCAATTTAGCTGCCCATTTCTACAGAAAATTGAAAAATAAATGCATGCATTAATTTCAGATATTTTATTGACGATTGTTGATTTAATTTCGAAGCTAACCTTGTAAAGCGTAGCATGGTAGCAAAATACATCCAGTGGCATTAGATGGTCTTGAGCGTATCGTCTTCCAGTGAGCCCGATCGTTTGTGCTTCAAAGTCATTTTCTTGTGCCCATTTTATCTTTTGGACTAAATCGCTGAGCTGGGAATCAATTGGGATGTAATGGATCCATGGCTTTAGCTCCGAGTAAAAGTGTTCTGTGTAAGGCGAGTCTACTTTGAAAACGACGGAGTCGCCAGCAAGCAAAAATGGATATCGATACGCCGCAACAGTACCATCAATATTCAGTTGATACTTGTACTGTCAACATTAACATTATAAATTAATACAAATTACCTTGGCATATTTACAAGCTTAAAAGTACGGAAACTCACATCAAAAAATTTGAAGAAAGAAGTATGGGGCTCCTTTGGTCCATAAATTGATTCCTTGTCTCGGAAAAAGAAAAAGTTTGTAAGCGAAACGTTGAAAAGATCAGGATGTTTACGGGCAAGGGCAATTAGATCTAATCTTTCTTGACGAGAATCTCTTCCCCTCCAAAACAATTTCGGGATTTTGTCTTTCCATTTTGCTTCAGTATTTACTTGAACAGTCATCATGTCTAATGACACTCTAAAGAAAGGTCATAAGTAATTTAATGATAAATTCTTTGTCTTGCGGTAAGAGTACACCTAATTAATTATTTACGTTTGATACCTGCCCATCCCTTCCAGTGAAGCTTCTGTCAACTCATAAGTAGGCAGCACAATATCAGCAGTTGTATTCGATTTGCACCATGAAAAAATTGGAACCAGTGGTTTGATTCTATTCATATCAACTAAAGGCCAATCTCCCAAGTTCATTATGAATTCCAAGTCAGGGAAATGCATTTTCCGGGTCAATGAAGTCAATATTGAATCGGGAAATATATGAAAGCCAACATGCTGCCCATAGCACTTGCGATAGATCTGAAATATACAACGTGAATGTTATAATAGTACCCACAAAGAAATCCGATGTTTTTTTCGAGCGGTAGTGGTTAACTTAATAATTCTATATACCTCATTATCTTTTACAACATAATGACAGAAACTGTGAGCACCAGGAGAGTAGAATTTATCAATAACTCTTGTAAGGACATCGTCAAAGTCGACAGAATCAAATGGACTCAAGTCTTCGTCCATTTGTGGAAATTGAGGTGGACATTTGGATCTTTGCAGCCACGTTGACACTTTCAGTCTTGGACAATAACATCCATCAGCATGAACAGAAGCTATAAAGAAAAATATTCCATTTATGTATCACAGTTTTCTGGGTTGGTGGAAATACTTTTGTCAAAATACACAAACCATTAATAATGTATGGAGATTTTGCAATGTGTCTGGACTGGAATGTGACAATAATACGAAAACCAGTGGAACACGATTGGAACAATTTGTACCGGACGATATAACTCCCATCTTTCCTGTCGAGGACTTGTGTCCACACTTGTCTTTCCCCGTTACAGTCAATTCGAACTTTTAATTCATCTCGAAGATCTTCAGAACCATTTAACCTTATCATAGCAAAAAAAAACAATCAGTTAGCGCGTTTAATTTTTATTACTGTTATGAATCAGTGTCAGCCCTCCTTAAGAAAATCTGTCTTTTACTTAATTCCATTAGGACCGACAAGTTGGACGAAAAAGTATCTAGCTGGAAGGATAATATCATGTGGCCTGATTCCAGGCCCCCAAATTTTGCTTTGCTTTCCATCAACAATATCATCGTCATCGGATAGTTTTTTCGATTGCCGTCTACTAATAATGTTAGGAGTCGATTGCAAATTTAGGACATTTTCTCCGCAAATCTCTCTTTGAATGAATGAGAGTCCGATGACAATGTACAGAAATTTCCTGAACCTATAATCATAAAATGAATTTATTTTTAGAATTGCTTTCCTTTACTGTTCTTCATGCTGAAATGTAATTTTCTTTTGTTTTCAATACCATTGCAGACGGTTCTTATCAATTTTACATGACATAGTTGCTGCTATTGCAAAGGAGAAATTCCTAATGCAACGCACAATTTAATTGAAAAGAATTCCTATGTTAAAGATTTTTAAGTGTTGTACTATACTGTTCGCCTCTTCTCGTATTAAATGTTTTGTATATCTAGGACGGATAAAATTACTGAACATGTGTCCGAAAAATCATAAATTCGTAAATTTTAAATAGTACATCAACATCAGAAATTAAATCGAGAAAGTACAAATAATTTCCAATAGTAGATCTTTAAAAATGCTAATTTCCCAGCTACACACCCTGCCATACATTGTTTAAGCAATATAAATTGGCTTAAATAGTTTCGTTTATACACACATTAATAATTGAATGAGATCAAGTAGAGCTATAGGAAAGAATTAACAGACAGATTGAGTTTAAAAAACAATTAATGAATTATAAATGGGAATTTTGTACAAATTGGTAGTATCTGATGAGTTCTGTTACCGCGCTTGCTTGTACTTACACATGCTCTCAACTCTCCCATGTTTTGACTTATTTTACTCTTTTATGCAGGCCTACAACAGTCTATTTACAGTGGATAACATGGGATATAGTATGCAAGTCAAGAGTATATGCACCATAGTATTCAGAATTTTGATTTAGAGCTGTTATGTTCTCCACGATTTCTATCACGATTTTTGGCTTATTCATATCACAATAATTTTGACTTAAAATTTTTTGACTAACTTTATACATAGATATTAGGGTAGGGACTATGAAGCAAAAACAACTATAATATGCATGTGAATTTATATGCATTAATGTTCCATATACATAGAAATCTTAGGTATTATTTGTATAATATGTTAATTACTTGGACTGGAACTAGCAATAACTTTATTTTTTGATTTAATTTGAAGCTTTTGAATTTCTAAACAGCAACAAGAAAACTATCACGTCTTCAGCCTTCACTATGTAATAGAAACTGAAAATTGATTTTCATTTTACAATTTATACAGGATAATGTCAATGCGTACAACATTGCCAAAATATACATTTGGTTCTTATATACTGATTATAATTTTTCCATCAGTTCCCATCTCCCGGACATAACTTTGTGAAGCCATAAAAATACAAATAAAACATGCAATGCAATAAAAACCAACATACATAATATGCATTGGTCAGAATGGTAATTAAATTTGCATGACATTTCCTACAATGGTCATAAAACTACATACAGGTGCAAAAAGATACTACAAAGTAATAAAGTTACTACCACTCGTTTCCTAGAAAATATTATTGGACGTATCAACCAAAAACGGTTGTTTCCGATTGCCAAGATTTTATGCTGTGAATATTCTGAAAATCGCTCTCGATGCATAGTGCAGCTTTCAATTGATAAGAGAAACGAAAACGAGACACTATGCCATTTTGAGTTATAACAACATCATTTTAACAAGTTGTACGACACAACTGCACCTGTACAAGTCTGCAATGCATATATCACATCAGTTCAGTACCTATCATACTTATAAAACATTATTGGTATTCGTTATACATGCATACTACTTAATGTTTTGTCAAAGGATCTCTCGACCAATCGACAATTACATTACATAAATACGTTTATGTAGAGCTTGCAAATATTATTTTTAATAAATGTCCATTTATTGGCAACCTCAATTCTCACGAGAAAGTTCTTTATTGTGATAGAAATGCACATCATGTAATATGCAAGGCACCTTTGGAAGCTAACATGAATATGTGATACCACTTAATCGCACCTATATTATCCCTACTGTCCCTACATATGTATATACCGTTACCACACTACTCGTACTCTGTGTCAGAAGAAATGAGAAGACGACTTATTATTGAATTCGGGAAAGTATTTTTTCCAAAACTATAAGCGAATATACGTTGGTACATGATACGTCACATAAATTGGTTTAACTGTACACATATTATAAGTAAATATAACAACAATGATACAAACTATATATTACAAATACAGATGATTTTACAAATTGAATTCACAGTACATATTGCTTAAGTGTATAGTATAGGTATTAATAAAAGATTTAAAGAAGAGAAATGTTAGAATAATAATTAATATAAGGCATAATTATTTACTCTGTGGAGGAGTACCCATAAATGTATACGAGCGAGCGAGAATCCCCTTGAATTGCATCCGCTTGCGTTACGACAACGAGGATTTTGATAATTTCGAATTTGAGTTGGATAAGTAGTTTTCATAAAACATCAGTTTTATGAAAACATGAAAAGGAGAACTACACCATTACTTTATTTTACATTTGTTTTTGGATACGCTTGTGGGTTACAGAATTTAGGAGAGAGCTATTTTCAAGGCGATGACGATTTTGTGTACCAATACCACAATTGGGGTTAGTAACAAAACTATACATACGAACTGAAATATGAAATGATAAAAAGATATTTAATCAAAATTATGTACATAATTAACGAATTATTTATTGTATCAGATCCTAGCGTGAAGCTTCCCAACACACCAATAAATACATTAATTGCGCATGAAAATGGATATATCAAAGATTTCAATGGAACACCTTTAAATGCAGCAGCTGTGGTTACACATTTTGCACGCATTTCTTTGTTCTCTTTACTCATTTCGAAAAAATCGATTTGAGCAATATATATGTACGTATGAAGTACCTATTGTATGTTTCTTTTTTTTACTATTTTAAAGTGGAGATATGAACTTGATGCTCAACACTCTTTCAAGGAAGTCAATGGGACAAAAGTATTTAACGGAGGCTATATGGTGGAGTTACTCAACGATCTCTCTTTCATGTTAAACTTTACGTAAGCATTCGATAGTTGATATTTTTCTTAACTTATAGTAACATTTTCCCAATTAATTGTGGATAATGATAAATATCTATCTTGTTATTAACAACACAGAATAAAGGCAATTCAGTGTGATAGTCCCACAGATGAATATGAAAATGGTACGCTAACTGGCCCAGGAGCTTTGATTGCCAATGGAGAAGCAGATTTAATGATTGGGCTTCAATATGTAGCTTGGGATAGATTGCCGGCTTTTCGACCGATTCATCCTTTAGGAGTTTATCGGTGATTTTCCATCTTGAATTAACATGAAATTTTGAAACTGAAGCTCCCTCCACTGCTGACGATAATATTATTGTGACAAAAACTAGAATTTCTGCATTTTTTCTACAACCGAAAACTGAAAGAAATATTTTCACACAGCCATTCAGGACCACCGTGTGGCTGGTCATTTTAATAATTTTCATAGTACTTGCTGTCGCAACATTAATTTGTTGTGCAATAGCGAAGAAATATTTTCAAGAGAGCCATTATCTTTATCATCTGGAGGATTCACTTCTTTGGATCTGTGGGATTTTCTTGTCACAAAGTGTGAAAATTAAAATACGGAATTTTCTTTGATTGTAATTATTTTTTTAATGTATAATTTGTTTCATTGGGACAGGTTATTTTGATACGGGAACAGTTTCTACAAGAATCATATTTGTGTCTGCCCTTTCTCTCGCTCTTGTATTGTCGAATTCTTATTCTGCTTTTCTTATTTCGTCTCTGGCGACTGCATACAGTCCAATCACAGTTCCTCGGGACCTGGAAAAATATAAATATCGTGTAATTGCTGATGTTCGAAATAGTTACACATGCCCAGAAATCTATGTAAGAGCGCTTAAATGACTAAATAGTTAAATGAATGTGTGTTTGTAAATAATTTTAGTCTTGTTGCTTTTATTATTCTCTATATTCTAGAGTTCTGCAGAATTAAGGAAACAGTACTGTGGAGCAAGTCTGTATAAGGACGAATTTGACGCAGTAAGAAAGTTGTATGGGAATAGAAAGGAACGATTCGCTTTTGTGAAATCGTTTGACTTGATTGGTGTCACGGCGAAAAACCTATCGATCTCTGATCAGGAGATTTGTTCTGTAACTGGGATTGTATTACCATTTAAGAAACCACTAACGTCAATGTATGGATGGAGAAAGTCTCCTCTGATTAGTATCCTCAATCCCAAGTAATACATAGTTACAGAAAATCTGTTCTTAATAATCGATCAATATTATAATATTATGGTTTTCATCTTTAAGGGTTTATCTCACGATTTGTCGGGGTGAAACAGGTTACTGAAGGTTCACGAGAGAGGAATAAATATGCGCTACTATATAATTTTTAAGAAGAAAATCAACGTTATATGCTCCAAGACGAAGTTCACATACGACCCGGATGTTGAAGTGGCTGACGTTTACGTGGCTTTTTGTATATTATTGCTGGGTGTTATTTTTTCATGTCTTTTATGCTTATTTGAGAGATGGTTTCTTAAGAGCAAAACTGGATTGGAAGAAAGAAGAAATATATTACGGGCACACTTTCAGTATTTGTTTTGTAAATATGTGTATTAATATTCCATTTTAATGATCTTTAATGCATAAAACAGTATATAGTAGTATATGTTTTAGTATGTATCTCGGATTGAAACGCACAATAATATTTCCAAACATTTGAGATGCTAAACAGTAGCAACAAGAAAACTAACACACCCATCTTCAATCTTCACATTTATGTAGCAGAAACTGTTAAATAATTTAATTCCATTTACAGGCACTGGAGACAATGTCAATTCGTACTCTAATTTGGTAATAAATGCATTTGATGCATTACACTGCTTATATTTTTTCCATCAATTACCATTTTCCATCTCCGGAACACAACTGTGTGAAGTCATAAAAAGAAAACGTGCAAGTGCAGTAAAAACAAACATGCATTGGTATTTAGAATGGTAATCAATCGCATGTCTACAACGGCCATAAACTACATGCACATGCAAATAGAAATGGCAATTAAATTGACGACAACTTAGCTCATTCATAAGGCTTCCTAGAAAATATTAATGGGAGTGTATCAACCATAAACATATTTCCGACTCTATCATCACGATTTTATTATGCAGCTGTGGGTATATCGATCTTTACATAACACGCAGCGTCCAATTGATAATAGAAAGGAAAACGAAGCACAACCATTTAGAGTTTTATTTACATATTTTTAACAAGTTGTTTTTCTAAGTCTATATAGCTACATCAATGTGGAACATTATTTTTACAGTTATTTTAAATATGCTTTCCTCAGGTATTAAAAAATCACAGAATTCACCAAGTGTACTAAAGCACATTTTCATGTTTACACATTCCATAATATTTCATGTAAAACGTTATATTTTTCTCGTTGATTGCAGCTTTATGCGCTGACGAAGTCAAATTAACTCCATTTCCGAAATCTACATATTATTATAGTAATGTCGCGGTAAATGACTTTTATACTTATGCTACTGTCTCAGTAATTACTGCAAAATTGTTTAATAAATTATTTCGTGTTCATATTTTAGAGATCTTTCAAAGATGCTCTATTGGAATGCCACACTCAAAATTACCGATTATTGTCTGTTGACGATCCAGGAGAGAAAAAAGTTATGGAAGAATTGCTCCGAATGCATAACGGTTAGTAAAACTGCCATTTTGTCAGATTTGATCGTAGATGTGATCAGTGATGTCTTGTTTTAACAGATACAAATTACTACTGGACATCTGGTACGGATATGCACTCAGAATTAAGATTTGTATGGGCAGCTGCAGGAAAATCTGTGGATATTGTGGGGCTAGAAGGGAACCTGAAGAATTTTCTCGGAGCTGGGCATTGCGTTCAAACGGTTTTCGCGAACAGTTCCCTGCATTTACTTCTTGAAGTGTGCGAAAAGAAATTTTTGTTTATTTGCGAGGAGCGTGTATTCTGTGGCTCTGAAGATCGCGAACTCGCTATCCAAGTTGCGAAGAAAGGTCGCAGGGCAAGAGGTGAAAATAGACAAACTATATATTATTGAAATGCATTGAAACATTTATTTCTGGAATTCTACGTGATTTTTTGGCGAAAGTTTCTGCAATTTATTTTTACTAGGGAGAGCTATGACTAGTCCCGAAAATCCTAAATTCAAAGAAGGAACAATTTTGGAATACCGTAATGTAAAATATTTTGTTAGCAAGGATTCACTAAAGGTAGTTTCATAAATAAATTACTATTAAATGCTGCCCTTAGCGATCTAATAATACATCGAAGTGAAATAATACCGATTTTTTACTTTTAGCTGAGATGGAATGAAGCATACGCCTATTGTAAGAGTTTAGGTATGCAGTTATGGTCTGTGGAATCAGAAAATAAAAACAAAATCATGAGGAAAATAGAAAGTAATAATTTATTTGCAAAACGTTTAAGAGAAAAGGTGAATTCACACATAATGTTGCATTATAAACTTGTGTAGGTAATGGACCATACTGGACAAGTGGTTCTGATATGGGTGATCACGGAAATTGGATGTGGATGACAACAGGTGAAGAATTAGGAAACGATGAGATATCACTTTATGATGCTAACCCTACATTTTCCTGGACAATGTGGAATATGGGAAAACCATCACTGATGTATGAACCTCCAGAAAATGATGATCAGCATTGTTTGTCTGTTCACAAAGAAAACCTTTGGGAAGACGATTGGTGTTACAATAAAAAGGCTTTTATTTGCGAGCCACGTTCAGATTGTGATTAATTGAAAAAGGGATAACATTTTTATGCGATGATTTAAGAAGTAAAGAATTCTGCTATACATATATCGGACAAAATAAAGTACAAAATAATAATCACACTTATGCTAGGTCACACAGAATACTTATGTAGGTCACCTTTTTTAGAATAAGAAATTTTAATTTTGATTTACCTGTGCGATCTCTGTTTAGAATGTGAAGGATATGCTGGTTCAGTTGGAGCACAATGACGAAGGAAAGAAGATAAATGGAAGACTTGCCCCTAAAAATGTTTCTAGGTGAAATCAAAATCTAAGTTTGCCAGCATGCCATTTTAGCATAAAGTTTATCGTACTATAAGTTCATCGGTATAATAAAATATTTGAGCAAAAACAGAAGGTCATCTCACGTCACTATAATAATATAATGTTATTATTAGTCTCCATAATGTATTTGAATGATTGATCATGCATAATGCATACAAGTCTGCAATGCATATCATCACATTACCTATGTAGTTTGCATTACGTAGCTTAAACATAATTTTTAATCCGTTCATTAGGTACAAATCATGAGTCATGACTATCTGTATATGACATGGTCTAAGGAGTTTGTTAAGTATGCTATATGTTATAAACTTCCTTTATATTGACAACCCTAATTATGACGAAAAAATTCATTGTGAGTGAAATTCACATCGTGTAATGTGGTTGTGACACTGACCGTCAACTATTCATTGTCAGATGGAAATGAGAAGACAGACTTATTATTGAAATCGGAAAAGTCTATTTCCAAAACTATACCCACATGAATATATTTTGTTGATATGTTGTGACAGAAATAATTGGTTATACTGTAAACATATGAGTGACACTAATGATGCAAAATATTAC
>JABASI010001897.1:0-22204 GCA_019776505.1 Tomocerus nigrus
GTAATAACTACCTACGTACCTACGATAATCTATTGCTCTGTCCTACTTAAAATAATGCACAATGTTTTACGCCAATGATTTTGATGGAGATACAGACTTTCACCACATTACATGTAAGGCAAGTGTGGGTAAAGAGGTTCTGTATCTCATACTCGATCCAAGGTAAGTAACTATAAACGTTAGATGGAATCTAAAATATCACTTAATAGAAGCATTAGAGCCTCCATTACAAAGCCATCTGAAAGGAAAGGACTACGGTCTGTCGGATGATCAGACGAACAGAGACGGAGCCAATAATGTCTACTAAAGTATCCACAGAGTGAGGCTAATTGTACGAAGGAAGAGCAACGCCTTGCAGTCGATGACATGTTAATAACTCTATAGGAAATTTATGGGAGTCCAGTCTCACCATTATTACTATATTATGCTCTTAACGCGCTTTGGCTGCAGACAGCTATGTGTCCTACACTTGCAACTCACTTACCTTGCCGTAGCTAGGTATTTATTATGCAGATATAAAATGTAATTTACAAATCACGAGACAAGTCTGTTTTTGCAAATACCTAAAAGTACTTTGAAACAACCTAGTTTTGGAAGATTACAGATACTGGTACACATTTTACATCAAGCAAACCATTGTCCTCATGTACCTACTACCTACTCCCAAGGACCTTTGGATTTTTTATATAACATTAGTTATAGTTATTTCATTAGAAGATCCATGCAAAACAAAATTCATTACTTTTTGGAGGAGTAAAGTCAAGCCAAGTACTTACTAGTTAAAATCTTGTATGAATATTCTTTCGAATTACTCATGTATTTTAAGAAATGGTGTGAATTTTTATAGTATGTCTATAATGTCTGGTAGCATGAGGTAATTATTATAGTATGTCTATAATGTCTGGTAGCATGAGGTAATTAGGTATTACGAATTGCGAAGATCTGTTCCGTTTTTGTTGTGCTGAAATTGATATTTCTCGTTTAAACATTAAATATTTACGTATACTATTTTCTTTTGTTGCTGTTGTGTCCCGACGCGTATTTAAGGGAGATAAATATTTTAGAGTAAGTATTACAAACAATTAGGTTATTTTTCTCTCTTGACATGAAAAATTGATACTTTGGATAAGATTACTTAAGATATTTTAAATAGCTATCATCTACGCCTCTTTTGTCCAAGATAATTATTTCGGTTCCACTTTTGTAACTTGAGTAGATACATAGTAACTCTGTTTTGGATGTATCTTTAATAAGAATTCTGTCTTGGCAGATTCCAGACTTTATGCATGGTTGAATTAAATTGAATAAAACATAATTGGGAAAGTGTTGATAATACACATTAATGACGGTGTGCATTGGTCCGAAACGGAACTAAGGGACTGGGATGGACTAACTAGTAGATTTGATTTTCTATTTCTACTAAATAATAGCCAGACTATTACTACTTTATCGAAATGGTCGAACAATGGCGAGCTATGGAATTGGATAGAGTACAACAATGAAGGAATAAATCATCATTGAAATATTTCTTTCTAGTAGTCATCATTCTTAATCTGTAACGCTGCATTAGCATCGATCGACAAAGAATCTCCGTAAATTAGGAAATTCTGGTATTCACTTTAATCTGCTAAAGTTTTCACGTTTTTGCGATACAATAGAAACTAAAAGTAGTGGTAGGTGAGATGAGAATAAAAAGTATTGAGTATTGAGTCTATTCTTCGAGATAAAAGTAAGGAGTAAATGATTTGTGCTTACATTGAATATCGAGGACGACTTGAGTATCTCTTGACTTGGTTGGGTAGGCCTCATGAACTGCCACACATCGAAGTGGCTTCCCATTGTGTGCCTTATGAAAAGTGTAGTCTAAGATTGACGAGGCTGCCCATTTCTTTTGATTGTCTTCTTCGGTCTTGTTCGTTTGATTCACCCCCAGCACTTCCTCTTCGCCTATACCACAAAAGCACATTTTATTTCAATTTGGGATTAGATAATGAGACACGAATGAAGCCAAAAATCATATCTACATATACAAAAAAGCATTCACCTGCAATATAAAACTCTTTGATTCTATGCAATACTTAGTCATTTTTACCCTGCTTTAGGATGTAGAACATTGTGTTATAATCTTATAATAAGAATTTACTTAAGAGATAACAGGTATAGTAGATATAAAATTTAATTTCCACAGGAAATGGTAGAAAGGTGAGTTTTTCAACAATTACCTATCGCTATTACTTAAATTCCCTTTTATAGACTTTAATAGTTTCATTAACTGTCTTAACTGGTTAAATAGTTGAAATACCTTAATTATAAATAAAAAAGCTAGCTTAATTTCAAAAAAGGTGATAAAATCGCATATAAGGTAAGATTGTGAAAATGTCCCACCCCCACCAAAATCACCAAACCCAAGTAATAACAATAAACAACAAACTTTCTACCCAAACTGCACAACAAACATGAAGTAATGTAGGTATCGTATATCTTTGTGGTAAACTACATGTTATGACAATTTTTGGCATTTACTCCTCCTGAGATCTTGCTACCAATTTAACCAATTCCAACTTGCAATGTGATGGCAGTTAATTTTTGTGATCTAAACAAATTACTGTGCTATAATTTTCTATAAAAAAGTAAAATGTAATGTAGGACACGAAAATTAACATTGTAAAATTAAAAATGAAGACATTTTAAGGAAAAAACGAGCTTGTGTCATATTTATATTTTGGAAAAAGAGGGCATATTAATTGCAAGACAACATTTCGTAATCATAGCCATAATTAACATATTACATAAAATATTCCTGTCTGACGCAAACTGCAGGTCAGCCTATCACAAAAAAACATAATTTTATATGCACATACCTATGTAGTTTACTTACTTCATGTCAAATATTTATATAAAATGTGGACTGTAATATTTGTTATTTGCAGTATAACGAAATTACGAACAGCGTTTTGAAGGTAAACAAACACAAAAGGGAAAAACAACTTCAGAGCATGAAGTAGTAGAACTTCAGTTTGGACTTTCGTAACCGGTAACTATTTACAATTAATTACGTTGAGACTGAATGCATATCATTGAATAGGGTAAATAAGTAGTAAACTTATCTAAGATAGCTGACTTGCTACATAGTACTTGACTAATGAAAAGAAGTCAGCTCATGTAATTATTGCATAAGTTGTAAGTTGGTGAAAATTGGGAACTGTAATTTTTCACATCATCCTCTAAGAAAGAGGCAAATGAAACACATTCATCCAATACTTAAAATGATTTCACCTATATAATTTTCGAGAAATACTTATAATTATGCATATATTTGGCTTGTGCATATGTCTACATGCATGTAATAGTATGTTATAGGTAGCTGCTTAAAATGTATCCATACATATGTACATAAGCGTTCTGCGTTCTATCCAGGTAACTCATAGCAAATATGAAACATCTCATCCGGTACTTTCGTTTATTTCATAAGGTTTTTACTTAGACAACTCTTTTCTGTTATGGAAATTTAAAGTTGCCCACGAGGCCTTTTACGGCTCGAGGAAGATGTCAATTAAAAAAAGCAATTACGACTAATTAAGGAAAGTCTAACTCTCCCTTCAAGACTGCATCAACTTCTATTGCATAATTTGCCTATATAACTCTTTTCCCAACTCGCAACTTGGAATTTTTCATAACTTATAATTGTTATGCCAAAGTGGTACAAGTAAAATGTTCTTAAGATTCTGTACTCTACTCCTTCGCAGGAAGATGTCAATTAAAAAAAGCAATTACGACTAATTAAGGAAAGTCTAACTCTCCCTTCAAGACTGCATCAACTTCTATTGCATAATTTGCGGGGCAAGCCCATACAACTAATATCTATGAAACTATAATGTTAAATTCAGTTCTACCTATAATAAATATGCCCTACATATGCACATAATTTAAGTATACAAAAGTACCCCCTTCCTATATAACTCTTTTCCCAACTCGCAACTTGGAATTTTTCATAACTTATAATTGTTATGCCAAAGTGGTACAAGTAAAATGTTCTTAAGATTCTGTACTCTACTCCTTCGCACTTTTCAAATACAAAACGAATGAAGCATTTTCTACCATACAAAAACTGCCTATTTGCATATCAAATGTACTTTTTTGCTAAATTACCAATTACAATATACTCTATTTGCATCTTTTGAAGATTTTCATATAAATGTCTAAAAATTACAAGGATGATTAATTTTGGTACTCACCTACAAACCATTTGAGCAAAGCAGGCGGATTCCCGTATCGACTTGTACATTTAACAGAAGCTCTTTGTCCAGTTTGTGTCGTAAGATTTTTCCCCGTCGCTACAAATGTTCCATTATATTCCACTTGTGGGGCATTTGGCGGAACTGTAAAATAAAAATAAAAAAACAATAAGTTAGCTTTATTTTATCGCATTAATTTTAGCTTACTAAGATTTATTATTTGTAAAAACAAGTATTTGTTTTTAAACTAAACATGAATTAGCAGATAGCTACGATTTGTGTTCTTTAAGATCAGAGAATGAATTTTTGGGAATAAGATGAAGCAATATTTTGTTAGTGCAAATAGTAAATAGGATTTCTGAGTAAAATGATGATTGATATTGACAAAGAGAAAGTTTTCATTCTGCCAAGTGCAAGAAATGAGTTTGAGAAACACTCTGTCTCATTTCTCAGACATATCCCTCACTGAGCACTGAGCAGGATCCATTTGTTTGATTGGAACTTTTTCCTAGTTCCTGTAATACTACCTGATGGGTAGACAAGAATTTCTTGCATTTCATCATCACAACTTTAGGTATAATGAAAAGAGTTTCTTAACTCTGTTTTCTTACGGATATTACAACAGCTTCAACAGCTTATTACATCCTGATCTCAAGTAGAAACTATCAAATGAGGCTATTTGTCCGAAAATAAACTTTATATTGAATACCCATTTACCACTAATTTCAAATATAAATATTCTTGGCTTCTAAAATTGTTTTACATGGTGGATTTCCATGAATTTTCATGTGTAAATGAAAAATACCCAGCACGTGTGGATTGTTTTTAAGATTTTAATGCTAACAATGTAGAAAAACATTATTTTAAAACAAACATTCCTTATTGTCGAAAAAATTGCATATTCATTAGTCATAGAAATTGTTTAAAGGCTCCAGCAGGTATCTCACCACCTGAACTCAATTGCCTATTGTTTATAGCAAAGCTTTTTGTAATAATTAAAAACTTGTCCAGTCAAGTTGTGCGTATAAGCATAAGAATGTAGTTGTTGAGTCAGTGTATATAAAGAAGAGAATGTTAGTTAGGTGAAGAAGCTTGGAAATTACCAACGTAAAACTGTAATCTAAAGGCAAAGAGAAGCGTAAAGGATTAAAATTGTAATTTTTGCTAGTTAATTTCCAGGTTTGAGTACTTAGCTATGGTTTTTGGTGTCATAAACAAAAGTCTTGTTAAAAGTTGGAGGACGCAGTAGTAAGTTATGTGTGTCTGAAAAGGGAAGATGCGTAGGATGAGTGTAGAGATGTAAGTCGTAAAGTAGACTTTGGCTAAGAGTCCAGTGAGTGGATTCAGAGAGTCCGGCCACGATTTGAATGACTAACGCATCGTAAGAGGATAACAGAAGCATAAATTTCCTTGCAGACTAATAAGTATGCACAAGGCAGAGATATTGGTTTGCATTGCATTCTCTTTACGTGTCATATTTCTATATGATAAAGAGGTGAACGTTCAGCACTCCACAAACAACAAACGCATCCACGCAACAGCCAGCATCATCCTCATCCACTAAAGGCAAAACAACTGCCCGCCATATCTATTCTCCCAGATAAATTCATGCATTCGTTTTCTTTCTGTAACTCTGCCTACTTGCAAAGTAGACAAAGACGAGTGGCCACATGAATACAGTAGAGATGTAATAATAGAGACATATGCATACATAGCACATGAACATTTGCATTGCACTTCTAAATGGAATATTTCATCTTTGAGCAAAGCCACATCACTCATTCTATACCAGAAAACCCTTACACTATTATATAATCCCACAAATATAGTCATAGCACATTAGATGGGTGCTTTCGCTGGTGGAAGAAACAAAGAATTTGGGAACGCAAAATTCTAATCGTTTGGGAAGTAACGAGTAGTTAGAAAGAAGCTAAAAATGAGAAACTACACAATATTGACGAGCTGAGCTTCCAAACAATGAAGTATCTGTAGTAATTAGAGAGCAAAAGAATTTAAAAAAATTAATAAAATTAATAAAATGACAGTAAAGACTGAAAAAAGGAGAAAAAAGACAAAAGTGTAAAAAATGTTGAAAATGGACGAAAGTAGATAAAATGAATGTGGAAAACTAAAAAAAGCCACATCACTCATTCTATACCAGAAAACCCTTACACTATTATATAATCCCACAAATATAGTCATAGCACATTAGATGGGTGCTTTCGCTGGTGGAAGAAATAAAGAATTCGCACAATTCTAATCGTTTGGGAAGTAACGAGTAGTTAGAAAGAAGCTAAAAATGAGAAACTACATAATATTAACGAGCTGAGCTTCCAAACAATGAGGCGTCTGTAGTAATTAGAAAGCAAAAGAATTTAAAAAATTAATAAAAAGAATAAAATGATAGTAAAGACTGAAAAAAGGAGAAAAAAGACAAAAGTGTAAAAAATGTTGAAAATGGACGAAAGTAGATAAAATGAATGTGGAAAACTAAAAATGGTTTTAAAAAATAAGGCAAAAAGCCGAACAAAGGTGAAAAGATAAAATGAAGCTATAAATTGAAAATAGATGAATGTGCAAAATTAAGCTCAAAATTGACAAAAGGGTAGAAACTGAAAATGGACGAAAGAATTTAAAATAAATATGCATTTGCTGAAAATGGACGAAAATAGATAAAATGAATGTAAAAAACTGAAAATGGATAAGCTAGATTAAAATTAGCGCATCAAAGAATTTAAAATAATGGAAAACGAGAGAGAGAGAAAACAGGAAGTTTTTGCAATTCTGTGAAGAAAAGGAATTTCCACCAGCAGTAGGCGCTTAGAATCGCATTTTGGTCTTAGATAAAACCCTTTTCTCCAGTTTGCAGCTCAATTTATGAGTAGGATGGTTAGGATAGTCAGGCGGATCTTGCTCGGAAATGTTGCAATGCATTGAAATGCAGTGCAAGGAAATAGGGACAGTTGAGAGAGGATAGAAGAACGGAGTGGATTACGGAGTTGACTGAGAAGCCGAGGAGCAGAGCACTATATTAGCATTTACTTAAAACAGAAAAGCCTTTGACCAGACAGACCTTCTGAATTCTAATAAACTGCACTGCTCTGTTCTCTGACTGGAAAACATAGCGTTATGCCTATAGACAGTCCATTATTATTACACTAATGCAAGTGTAAGATGTAGCTGGATGTTTATATACATCACATCACATCACACCACACACCACAACATCATAGAACAGAATAATGAACAAAAATACCGAAAAAGTCCCCCTCCACAGCCAGAGTCCCTTCAGAAACTTGACGGGCTTTGCCTCACTGACTCACTATGGAATTCTACGCGAGTTTTCGTTTTAACAACATTTTTGTGGCTTCCTTTCAGCTACCTACTACCTACCTCTGCTTCTTCCACTTTTAAAAAATGTTAGAAATGCAAAGGAGTGCATTCATATTATAATGGCAACTGATTCTTTCCCTCACTCACTCTACCAATATTCAATGTGCATACATTTACAGGAAAATGCAGCAGAAAAGTGTCTGAAATGTGTAAGCATATTATAGGAGACTTGGAAAAGTCGGCATAAGTAAATTTTATGGTTTTTACTCTTGAGCCCTGCCTTGGCAATGAAAATATTTAAATTCAAGAGCATATAGCCCCTCTCTGCCACAGACTTCCAGCCTTATTTATGTGAAAGAGAAACTATACCCAAATATCATGTTATGTATATTAGTATTACATTTTAACAACCAAAGACAGTAGGAGGCTATCCCCTTTTCCCTCACACACTAACGAATAACAAAGAACTCTTGTTGTCTGTCCCGCCTGTCAATCTGGATTAGGATAGGAACCGGAAGGATGATGTGAAATCTTAGATATGCAGGGCACAACATTATTACAGCCCTCTGCTCCCAGATCCTGACTAAAGTTTAAATAAAAATCATATTTGAACATCGGCATATGCTTAGAAAACCAAAATACTAAAAGATAAATCCATGAACCACATTGATTACCGCATTGATTGTGTGAAAAACTAAATTGTGCATTTTTTAGGTTAGAAAGAAAGTAATTTAAAAAATACTCTACAGCAAAGATACAAGAGATGACTAAAAATAAATTCTTTGAGGAAAATAAGTATTATGGACTCCTGCACGAAAACCTACGAGCATAGCTAATGTTTATGTGTTAATCAACACGAATTTGAAATGTATACGATAGCTTAACCATAAAAATCGGATTTGTAACTGGCAAAAGAACCCGAGTGGACGCAGCTCTAATCGTTTATACTTTTTTCTGCTGTCTCTGACTGTCACTGCATTTATTAATTAAGGATATCTACCTAGGCTATTAATATCCTGTCAGAAAATTAAGTTTCATCACTATCACCCTTTGTAGACAGACATAATGACAAAACTGCCAAGAGATTTAAATCTCTTTAATACTTGGGACACAAGAACAAAATCGATTTAATCTGCATGGAGATCTAAAATTAATTTAATGTGTGTACACTCGGGATCTCGTCTCCGTCTGCTGGACATGAAAAGGGAAAACCAACAGCCAACCATAAGCTGCTGTAATATAGAGAAACGTGCCCTTTGTCACAATTATTGATTATATGCAGACTGAGAGAGATGGACAATTTACTAACACCTACAAACCCAAGTATTATATTTCAGCTTTCCGTAATACCCAATGGTTAAGTATTGAATAAAAGTAAGGGATTTGTGACAAGCGAAGCATTATATCATCCTATATCATAGCGAGTGCCATTTCTGTGCAACTACATGCAGCTACACTCTAAACATATCCGTTGACAAAGACGAATGCATAAACCGTAAGCCTAAATTGAATATTATTGTCAGTCAAACGTAAACTCATAATCAGTTTTAAGCGTTACTGTCATAAAGACAAAATCCGATTAAGATTATTATATGTACTTACATTGCAACTGATACAAATCATGGTACCCTTTTCCAAGGCGAAATACTCATCTGCATTATTAATTTGATATAATTTACCAATACTATTATACAGATTACGTATGAATTTTTAATTTAACATATTAATTTCAATTAGATATAAATGCATAAAAATGTCAGTTTTTTTATTCAGCGATTTTTTTTGTTAATTGCACAAATCTGCAAAATTTAAATGTATTTATAAGTATAGGGTACTTTTTTGGGTGCATTTTACAGCTACAATTTTTTGTTCATTTGATACCGAGACGTAAGTTAATTATGAAAAGAATTAGATCTACAGAGTTTATTATCAGTTTTGAGAAGGCAATGAGAGAGTGGGTAGAGGAAGGAGCTAGACATAGTCAAAAAGGTCCGTCTCTAAATTGACGGAAGCCACAGGAGACCAGAGAAAAGTTGCAGTTGCTCTCATGCTCTGTACAAGACAATTCAATGGATGTTATACGTGAGTGAAGTGCTATTCGCCCCCATTCCATGTTAAGTGTATCCGTAGATTATGAATGTGATGTTAGAGGAGATAGACAGGAAGCAAATAAGTGATGTGATGACAACTTAGGAGACAATGAAATGTATTAGGGCATCCGAATGAAGAGGAAGGAACTGAAAAGAGGAATTAGTCACTCTTCCATATCTGTATTTACATTGTCGACTCTCATTTGTCATATTCAGGGATACAATGAACCGTTGGTAATCCATAGACAAGTGCCACACCAAATCTCCACTACCTCATCTTAGCCAATGCAAGAATCCATGTAATTTACTACAAGAGATAACTAATGGCAATACAAATGGGAAAATTGCCTGAATTGGCTTGACATGACGGGTTGCCAACAGTTAAATCTAATCTAGTCATGACTCAATCAACTTATCTTCATTGGTTAAATTATTAACATCAATTTAGTTCGTAGCAACCGAAAATATAATTCATCAGTTTTTCTTCCTGCACTCATTCATACTACGTTACTTTCATGCCTTTCATTAATAACTCTGGTCTAAGCCAAAAAGTAGGCTCTTATAGATTACATTTTTACTTTGCAGAAATCAATTTTACTTCATGAAAACAAATAAATTGACCTAAAACAGGTGCTTATTAGCGTTTGATTGTAAATACAGTTGCAATTTGGACAATAAAACTACAGAAAACTTATTCAAATGCAAATTATGGTTACTAGATTACTAATTCCTCCTACACATTCTAAAGCATAGTACAGCACTACCAAGGCATCTAAGAAATACTTACAAATAAATGTTAATATATTTCTATAATTTATTTTTAGATGGGGAATGAGAGAAATAAAATCAATGATGAATGAACCGGTACGAACGTTAATAAAATAGCAAATGTCACAAATTGTTCAGCTTAGAATTAGAGTTTTGTGGTTACATTGCGTGGTTATTTTATTTGAAAAAGAATTTGAATCATATACATACACATAATATATTTTCTAGTATGAAATGAAATCACGAGAGTAATATCGTTAATCTAGAAAGAAATGATATCATGACAGGACGACAAAGCAATGAAGTGTGTGTATTAATATTAGGATTCCCAATTTCTGAATTTATTTCGAGTTCGGGTCTTGAGAAATCTAAATGTAATTGGATTCTGATACAAATCTAATATCTAAGAAGCAAATGCGTTTCGGAATTGAACTACTAATCTTCTGTTACAGACATGCAGTCTCTATGTATAAATAGTAACGTATAGTAAGCTAGCTATAACAACTACTGATTTTATTACGACTCTAGCATCAAAGGAATTTGTGATAGAAAAATACTAAGCTCCTATAATACTAATACTCCAGTCCAGTTATGTGTAGTTGTGTCGTGAAAAGAGAGACTATGGAGGAGAATTGTAATTTATATGCTATTTCTTCATTGGGAAACTGAATAAAACATCTGTCTAGCGGAAATTCAATCTACAGTTGCACAACACCCAATTTACTACACTTTGCTAAAAACGTGAGCCTATCTATACACTAAGGCAGAAAATGTCATAATATTAAAATAAGTCAACGATATAAACTAATAACTTAATATTTCCTTGATTTTTTAGTTATATTTGCAACGGATACAAATATCGATGCATTTTAGATGAGATATTAGTAGGGATGAGGAAAGTAAATTAATTCGCTTAGGAATTAGATATGTAAAGTAGATATTGATAAGACTCTATTTATGTAATGGCTAAAATACAAAGAAGCGGATGTGACATGTACAGAGAGTTGCTGGCAGCTTTTCTCGGTGATTTACAACCCGCGGCGAAAGAATAATCCGATCCGATCAGACTGCTCACTTAAATCTTTCTCGTCTAAATCCACGAGTAAATAAAAAAGTGATGTGTGTGGAATGGCGACACGTACTTAGAGTAATGCTTTAACCCAACATACTAATAACATAAGCAAATACGTAAACATAAAGTGTCTGTGCGAGGATATCTTTTAAGCTGAAGCTTTAACTTCCCACTCGGAGATATTTCGACTGGAGGCTTAACTCTCATGTCAAAATTCAATTCAGAATGAAGAATCAGGACGAGGAAGTATTCATAAACAAGTCTGCTAGTAAATTCTCAGTTTTCCGAAAGTTTAACATTATTTACAGATGAGATCATTCGCCTTGCACTTGGTTTGGGAAATATTTTTAGAGGACATTCGTGTCTATCCAGTCAAATCAACTGATATTCTTAGTACATTTGAAATCAGTGAGCAATTGGCTGGATATACACTCTATTTCTCCTCATATAGCTCTAGTGTATATCAATCTAGCCATAAAATGAACGTCTCATACGTAAGAACTCTTACTAATAGCATCGTTAAACTTGCCAATTTCACACGTACTTTGCCGACTTGCAAATGCTTTTTTTATTCTCCATTCCACCTTAAACTTGTAAATAGAAAGCCCAGAATGTTTTCCTGTAGACCCAAAGGATTTTCTTCTTGTTTTCAAAAACTGTCAGACGAGACGAGAAATGCATAAAACACGGCAAAGTGGTAGAAAACATAAAAAGTTCTTACTCATACAGAAAAACTAACAGGCTACATCAAGGATACTAATAGAAACTAACACACACAGTCAATATGCCAACTTGAACTAATTTCTCAAGTAAGAAAAGCAAAAATCTAGTGAAAATATAAGGCGTTGCGTGAGGAAAAGCGTAAGGAAGCCTCTGAAACAACTCTGACAATATAATTCTCCTTGTCAAAATTCAAATTAGCCAATAAATACATGTGCACACACTTGTACAAAACGTACAAGCATAATAAAAACAAAATTAACCTCCTCACTCTCGCTAACCGTTACAAACTATACAGAAAGTAGCTAGAGAGAAATATTATCCATGCATTCATGTACAAGGAGTTAGTGCTAGACGGACAAAAAATCCATCGCATTCACAAGTGTCTCTATTTGTACATTTTTACAGTGTGTGTTTCCGAGCTAGTCATAAATTTTGTTAAAATCTCTGTAGGAAAAGATTGTTTTTTAACCGTATTACATTTCATTAGACACTATGTACACAGTTTCCCACATGCTCCTAATAAATCTTTCTAGTTTTAAACTTGTAAATTCCTCGTACTTCCTACTTTGCACATTTCCTATTTATTATCTTGCGAATAATCCTTTAGTAAAATTCACGTTCTCAGAACTAGAAAATATTAAAACCTTAATGCGTCATTATGCTACAGTCTGTAGCATTTTTTCTTGATGCGTGTGCAAGAGAAACGTGTGTGTGGGAGATGGCTCTTTAGTTTTGCACCTATACACATTGAACTTCTTATGGAAACATCCGGAGATTTGCAAGCTTTTACCGGTGAATCCTCCTGCTACGATTCGATCTGAAAGCTAAAGTAAAGCAAGAGAGAGATATAGGCTAAAACTAAATCTAGATAGACTAGGCAAAATGTAAATCAGAATGGAAGACACGTATGAACCTTCAGAACTAACTTTGCATACGAGATCCGAACATTCAATACTTTTCCTCCCTTTTCATCCTCTAGACATTTCGGTCTCCCTTTCTGCCAGTGTGTGACTGTGACGTCTGCTCCATCCAACTCTTTTCTCTCTATCCAGCACAATATGCGTTTTCCATGTGTGACTACCAACTACAGACTAGACTTGCAGCACTATACACACGCTAAACGTAAACATTTTCCTTTTCCACAGGAATTGACAAGCGAGGTGTGCTACGCCAGCACATTATGCCTTTATGCATTTATTTACATAAATAAAGCCCACAAATACTACACACAACTTTATAAGACAAAAATTTCTATTCTATTCGCAAACACACACAGTTTAGTATCCGCAAGACACTTAAACGTCCAACATACATATATCCTTATATGAATATTGCTTAAATTTACCTAATTGTCCGAGTTAAATATTATCGTGAAATATAATATAGTATTAAAATAATAATCGCAAAAAGTAAACATAGATAATAATATGCATTAAAATGATCTTTTTCCGGAAAAACTAAAATATGTTTTAGCATGTGTGCGGAATTGGATGCAGAGTGCGTGAACTTTCACACGCATTGTATCAAATCAGTCATTCAAGTCAAAAAACAAAAAGAAACAGTAGAAAAGTCAGAAAAATGAGAAATATCCCCACTTATAGTTTGAATATATCCGTTTGTATAAAAATACATCCTACTTTATTCCTAAATAAAAACATCTGTGTACTTTGAGCAATTTCTGGAGTAAACAAAGCCTTTTAACATTTTACACGCAGTTCTATAGCTAAAAGATGGTCTAATGCGTAAAATTCGTGCAAAGTATAACTATGAGTTGCTACACATAGTCATTTATATTTAAATAGGTACACAAGTGCACTTGTTACTAGTAGAATTTGTTTCTTTTCTTTGATTCTGGTTTTGTGTATAAGTTTTAGGATGGGAAGAGCTACGAGGAGCTCAGGTAGTAGTAACTAGTTACTTTTGTGTGAAAACTTGAGTTTTTCTTTGTAGGGTAGATATATTAGGAGTGAGTGTGTGGCTGACTGTGAGTTGGCGAAGATCCTGGCTACTTTACAAAATATTTGACAGTAACGCTTTGCTTTGCCTTTTTGATCTCTTGGGTTTGTTTTTTGTTCTTGTCTGTTTGTAGGTAAGCTATTGTGAGGAAGTTGGGTTAAATCACTTTGCAAGAGCTTCTGACTCCGTTCAACTGTAAAGAGAAGAAGGAGTGGAGGTGCTTTGGCGTAAGTTACACGGAAAATTGTCCTTTGAAAAATGACATGTTGGAAAATTCGAATGCTATAGAAGTTACAAAGCATACATGACAATACATCGAACAAAAACATTGCCGATTGCACTTGAGTCGGATAGGAAATGTAAATTTTTCCTCCTGTCCTATGCCTGTAGCTATTTCCATGGACAAATAACAGTAACTACTCCCTCTTTTCCTTTTACACATCAAAATAGCTCGATCTACACACACTACGGGCATTTCTATTGCATTTCTCATCCACTACTCCATAATATCCACTTATATGCAAAAAGTCACACTTTTGGCTCGACTTGAGCGAATGTTTCATGTCAAATCTGCATACCATAATATACCAGAGCTATGGCTAAAGAGTCTAGTGCAGTGGAATGGGCTAAGAGCAAGATAAATTACCATTGTTGATATAGACACACGCATGGATTACGCATCTGAGCCTCTTTTCAAGTGAAAAAACGACAAATGTTCTCACAAGAAATTTATTCTCCTATTCTTTCCCTTCCTTGTTCCTACTTTACATCCGAATATACATACACGTTTCGATATTGCATCAGTAACTATATACTGACTATTATCGGTAGCTAAGCTATTATATACAGCTCTCAAGAATAAAGTATAGCTTCGGTTTTCACTTCCCTCCCTAAGTCCAATCCATACACTACATTTATTTATATTATTTGCTCCTTCGATTCTACTAGACTGCCGACTGATCGGATCTGATATTTCCTTCGTTTTATACACAATGCAACGGATCCAAATAAAAGAATAATAACAAGAAAATCTTATTACTCCTATTCCACAATATTTTGAAGTTAAACCGCAGTAAAGCAAAAAAAATCCGTTGAAGATTCAGTGACATTTTTGAGTTTGATCTGTCTCATTATAAATAATGAAAATAATTTTACATTTAATAATAAAATTCATTGGAATTGAAATATTGAATTAAAGTAAAAGTATTCAAAGACAAAAAGATAAAATGGACGTGAAGATCTTATTTTCTAAGAGTAATTTTACACAGATATACTGCATAGCCTGTTTAAGATGCAAAAAACTACAGTTTGTCTATTGGAGAAGCCATTTGTCTGAAGAAAGAGTTGAGTAAAAGGTTTGGACATATTTATAGGGATAATATTAGTCTTTGTTGTCGTCTGTGAGGAAATTAAGGAAATTCAATGTTTACTTAATGCTAAGTGATGCATCGACAACTAAAGTATCTCAGATATTTTTTCTTATCTTCCTTGCTTCTCTAGGAATCGTGCTGTGCAGATACAATGAAAGGATAATTATAGTTGAAGTGCCTGCAAGTTTATCTGTGACATTAATGTTTCATGAATGTAAACAAAGGTTGAACTACAGTCTACAATTTACAATTAAACAATCTACTTACATAGGAAACCAATAAAAAGGTAAATGTTATGTGTGCAATAATGGAAGTTTTACAACAAGAGAGTGCTTGATAATAAATGCTACTTAGTAATTACCACAAGATTCTCTATTCTAAATATATTAGGTACATTTAACCTGCTTAAACTTTGATATTTAAAGCTCTGTATTGTAATGTATAAGACAAAAACCAAGTCAAAGACAATTGTTGTAAGTCGTAATAAATGCAGATCGTGTCTATTCGGAGAAGAATGGAAATGAATGAAGGAGATGCAAGGAGGGAATGGCTCTACTGCACAAATAACACTAACGAGCCATAAATTAAATGTGAGCATCTCTTCCCCATTAGGTAATTTAGCCTGTAGAAGAATTTGTGCAAATGTCCGGATGTATTAGAGAGGAAATATCGACATACTAAGCCCCGACGTCCCTAGAGACACTTCCGAACTAATAATAATGCTACGTTATGCGACTCTATTCTTTTTCAAGAGGTACATGTTTGATATAAGGAGCATCCGCACACACTTCGCCTCTACTAGGCAATTTAACAGGCAGGGGTGATGTTCTCTAGTTTTCATAGTCAAATTGCTACACTAACTTGTGTTTGCCTCTTTTTTTGCCTTTTCTCTCCGTACAGACACATCTTGACAGTAAGTATGTGCCGAAATATATAAGAGGGGCTTGGGTTGGCCTGACGTGTCCCTAGTGCGTGACGGTGAAGAAGAGATGAAGGCAATGCACAAATACTTACCATACACACATGACACAACACCAAAATCACTCTGACTACAATAAAACTAAATATATGTCCTAGTCTAATTGAGTTAGCCTGACAATTGAGTAATTCCCAATAAAAATCCAACAGAAAGTGAAAATAGACTACAAAAGAATTATTTGGCTTATCTAAGTAAGGTTTTAAGTATTTCTCAGAATTTGTAGCTTTGATACCAAAAATATATCAAATATTTTCACTAAAAGCTACCACGATTCAATCAATAACTTTCCATTTTCCATTCTTGAACAATTTACTGAAATAAAATTTACCTTCAGACAAATATACACTTATTACTAAATGTCAATTTACAAAATAGAATTTATCGTGTCTGAACAATTTGCATTTTTTAAAGCTTTTTAGTTGCCCAGATATCCGTTACCCTACGACATATATATTGATGCATAGTTTGATGCAAGTGTGGAGATAGAAAAAAGGACACACACATAGGCGTAGGCACTTACGCAGTGATACGCTGCAGATAAATGTCACAAACATGTAGCAATGTAAGTGTGTGCTCAGTGCACGTGAATATATTCCTGAACGTAGTTTTACAGCTTTATCTGTGCAGATAGAGATGTACATAGAGATTATCTCATTTGGTTTTCCACGTTACAAATGTGGCACAAAGTGATTTGGAATAAAAGAGAGGCGCATTCCGTATATAGTACTAATTATGTAATGCAAAGCATTTATGTACATCTGTGCATTTATTTACTAGTAGTACACAATAAGAGAACAAATGTGTCTGCAAAAGTGTAATGAGGAGCATAGCTTGTAGGAACCTTGAATTCCTATCCAATTACTTAAAATAGAAGAGTAAAAGATAAGGAAGTATATAGTCTATAAATAAATGTAGGAATCGGAGCTGGAAGAAAAGTTGCCTATTAATTCGACAGTTATCATTAATAGTATTTTCAGTTGTGCATTTCAAATCATTACGTCACTTCTTTATCACATGAGATAATTTTTCTCGCAATTATTTCATGACTACGATGATGCGTCAGTATTCATTTATCACACGACGGAGAACATTTCTTTATCGTCTCTTTACACACATTGCGTAGTGTCTCTATATGAGGAAATGCGCCCGGACTTTTTTTTAGCTTGATCAGAGGAAATGCAAAAAAGTTCACACTACACTTAGGCTAACGTAGGAGCCGCCCCCTTAAAAAAGTGATGACGACACGAGAAAAAATCAAAATGCTTGCTTTGACATTTCTCAAGTGACTATACTGATTGAGATAAGGTTCCTTGCCATTCCAACGACAGAGAACTACACTATCACACACAGAGAAAAATAAGATGGCTATGCCAAGTTACATATCTGCTAACTTTCTTATCGCTTCTTCCTTTCTTTAACTCACTCTCTTGTTATTTCTCCTTATTCCCTTTCCACAACTTTTTCCTACCACTATGCCCTAGTCCCAGTTTCTGTTATAATAGTAAAAGTGCACATTACATATATTATTTTATACTAGCATAGACTCTGTCTGATGATTGTATTATGCAGTTTCCTCCACTTCCAACTGTACACCATAAATGTATGAAAGTAAAATACTAAGGTAGTTTTCTAATATGAATCATACATAATACATAATAGTAGTACAATACATTTACCCCTCTCTTATTATATAGTGTAAGTATATAGAGAGAAGGAAAAGAATCTGATCCTCTCCGCTGATAGGAAAAGATAAGAGGAGTCGACTCGGAAGACAAGAGAATCACCTAAACTACACTTAAGGACTCTCTCTCTACCTCCTTCAATGGAATATCTTGATGGGATATGCAACATTAGCCTTAGCTATCCATATAACTTCATAGTACAGTTCAAATCTTGTCAAACATATATAGTTCATAGCCAATGATGACAACTAGAGCAATATACACCACACTATAAAACCTAAGATACACAATATACATCCTATTTTCATCCTCGTATCATAATAACCATATAGCACACACTTGTAGCAGTAGCTACTAGCTAGTATAGAAAATAAGCAATAGAAACTTAACGTCAACCTCAGCTAAATTACCTTTACAAGACAAAGTGCGGACGAAGATGCAAAGCCGAAGAAATAAACTTGACTCAACCACAATTTCAATCTTGCCTCGCCCATTTTCTTTTCCCTCCGAGATCTCAACAATCTCAAGAAGGAGAAAACCATTTTACAGAATTTGAAAACTGTGAAGAGTTGCGCCTTGACTTTAATTGAGAGCAAACATACCATCCGAGTTTTGAAATTACGCAATTAAATGAAATGCAATTACTGAAAATCCCACAGTTTATCAAAATAGGAATACATTACCTTAGTGGCATCTAATTGCGCTTTATTGGGAATAATAGATTCGTTGCGAAAATTTAAATGCGTGGTGAAAATCAAGCATTAGAAATATTTGAAAAGGTTGAAAAAGAAAACAGTTGAAAATAGTGAAGTTATGGAATGGAGTTGGAAAATATATAAAGTGATTGTTCTGGGTCACCCTAGTTTAAGTTTGCCTTTTTACTATTATTGGCAAAGATAGTTGTGTTGTATATCTTGGTTGAGCTTTGTTGAGTATTGTGCTATTAGATTGTGTGTCGAAGATGTGGAAGAAGTCGATGAATCGGCTTGAGAGGTTACAATACAAATAATCCATGGCAGAAATACTTAACAGAGAAAGGGAATGTGGAGAGACAGGGCTGACAGATGACTGTCTCGATGTGACTCGACTCAATTGAACTTTAAAGAACAAAAAACACTCGCGTCCTATCTCTTTCTCCAGAAGGATGCGGCGAAAGATGTTGTTGTCGCTTTTTTTCCACGGAGCGTGTGCCTCCCTATTATTTCTGCGGTTGAGCTCGCCAACATTTCGCCCTTTTCATTTCCTTGAAAAAGGACGGAGGAAACGATGGTGTAGCCTCCTTACACGGAACAGCATAAATAAATGGTTTTACAAAGATATATTGCAGAATTGCTCCACACTACGATTTCTCTTGTATTTCCTCTATCGAGAAAAAAGTGCCTGCCTTTTCCTATCTATCTACATCAGACAATCTAGAGCAGCCCACACCCACTACCACCATCACCGCACCGGGATCCCGTATTACTTAGCTTAGCGTATTTATTCCACAATTGAACGGGAAAGTGCAAACCTCAAGAAGATTGACCAACGTATATACGGCCAACAGATCGTGATATGTCATGCAACTATAGACATTTATATTCCAAATGTATCTACACATGTGAATTGAACCCTGACAAAGAGTTTCTTTTGTGTCTTACCCGTGAAATATCGTAAATGATCTCAACTGCCCTACATTTATAACCCTACATGCCTACATTTATACCCGGATTTAGAACAACTGAAATAAATAAACACACAGAAACCGACAACAAAGAAGAAAGCATACCTATTAAAAAAATTGGCGTAATAAATTACAAATATTTCACCACTTCATTTTTTAATCTAGGATCAACAATATTTTTATCATCAATACTCTTAGATATAATGTGAACTTTTAAGTGGGAACCCATGATAAATATAAATACAGAAATAGTCGAAAGCAAATAAGATAATATTGCGATGAACTATTCCGAAAACAATAAAATAATAATATTTCTATTTGTTTTAGCTTGAGCTAAAATTTTATGAAGAGGAAAGGAGGCAGGAGAAGGTGGGGAATATCCGACGAGGTGCATGTGAGAGATAAAAGAGAAGAAACGTGAGTTCGGATCTAAAATATACAATTGCTTTGTCTTGTCTGTTGTTGTTATTTGTGTTGAGTTGTGTGGTGGTTGGGCTGTTAGGTGAATGTGATGTGACCAAATCCGAGAGAGACGTTCAGGAAACCGCAAACAGATAAAGAGCAAAGTAAAAGAGAGGAGAGGCAAGAGGCAGACGGACAAAGCAATTCAAAGTCACATGAGCCAAAACCACAAGTAGACGAAGTCTCTATCTCTTCTTTACGGCTCTGTATAAAATTCCAGATGCGCTTCCACCACTTCCCTTCATCTTATTCTCCAATGCTCTCTCTCTCTCTTACACTTAAGTAGTGTCTGTAAATGTAGGATTCGTCGAGTGTAAGAATCTCTGTACCTTTAGGAAATGCTGCACTGCCCACATAACTAACAGACAACATCTCACTCATTTATATCCAAGAAGCATATAGCCAAGATATAATCATATAAGACGGATACTTTGTAAAAAGAAACTAAGCCAAAGCCAAGGCAAAGCACGTAAAAGGCAAAAAAGTGAACTTGAGACATTAATGTCTCAATTCTCGTGAAAACTCAGTAGAGGGGAACTGAAAGAAAATAAAAGAAAGGAAGGGGCAGAGGAACTCTACAATGCACGCCGAGAGGAAATGAAGCGAAATGAAAAGGCTTACTATATATCGGCGAGCTCTCTTTTTCTTAGACAGACAATCTACGTTCCAATAGTTGATAGGAGCACTCGACGAAACAAAATGGTTATTTATACACAGAACACTTCTTCCACCACAACCAATTCCCTTCGAAAATGCTCTTACTAACCTAGCCGCAAAAGTCTTTTTTACTCCCATCAACTCATGAACATAGCTAGTTAAGCTTGAAATGTCTTAATAATGATAAATAGATCATTTCTACTGGGGAGCTACACTAATGTCCGTATTCCATATCCCAATTCCTTTTCTCTACCTGATCCCATATAAAAAATAAGGAGTACCTACCTCTCGCCGTGCTGCTGCATTCGATCCAACTCATCGCTACTATGTATATACAATCACAAATAATATAACAGAAAAACAACCAGATACGCTCCCTTTGATTCTTATCAGGAAAATTATAGCTAAATAAAACACAACATCCCTTTCATACTATAAGAGATTGGAAATCAGATCAGAAATCACAGAGCGCTCTTCCTTCAAAAGATACATTCAACAATCTGTATAGACAGAGGTGCGCCATTCAACCGCATCTCTCTCTACAAAAGACACCACAATCATTCCGGATACAAACACTGAGCTTTGTCAAATCTATTCTCCTGTCATCCTTTAATCCGTATAGATCATCTCACCACCAATTTCTTCACATGCTTTTCCCTATAGAAATATCATACAATGCGTGCACTGCTCAGTTCTGCTCTTCCTTAAAATCTTGAAAAGACAATTCGTAGCTGGACAAGAACAGCAAGTAAAACTGCAACACTAACAATAGTTTAAATACAACCGATGGAAAGCATACTACAAACAATAAATGAATGAAACTAACACGTGTAAGATCCTTTTCCGTGGGTATACAATTTTTTTGATGGACGAACCTGACCCTGCATTCTTAATAATGTCGCAGGTTTTTATAAGATTTTCTCACGACAACTTAAGATGAATGCTAATTGGGTCATCCTATTACAAGCCTTTTCTAAGACAGCGAAAACGTATGCTGATTCCATAATATCTATCATCATTCAAGGAAGACTAAAAATATCCTGTTATTTAAAGCATATTAAATAATAATATCTTGCTAATTAGGTATTCCTCATTCATTACTCATTATAAAGGAGCTTATCCCAATTTAGGGGAAAACGACACAATTTTTGGCTAACGAAATGGACATGAGCTCATGCACTTATCGACACCAAATTTTTACCAGGGCTTCATTG
>JABASI010001898.1:0-22197 GCA_019776505.1 Tomocerus nigrus
ATAGAGGAGAAAGCAGAGAGTGAGGAAGAAAGCAGGAGTGAGTGAGTGTGCACAATAAAGCGTACGTAATACTACTACTACGTTTTCTCTCTCTCTCTACCTTTCTCCATTGTTCTATTGTGCCCTCACTACTCCCTTCCTTACTTCCTTACCTATACGATTAGTCTATTTATGTGCACTTTCTCCATCTGTGCCCTCCGCTCTCCATCCGGCATTAGTGCACACAAACTGACAAAGTCGACCCACACTTCTTGCACACACACACACACACCATTCCATCCACAATTCCACACGAAGCAAGAAACAAGGAGCAGAGCAGGACAGACGGGACGAACAAGGAAACCAAAGAAGAAAGAGCCAAATCGCCTTCGATATGGCTGAACAGATCTATATAATCTCTCTACGTACCTATAGCGACCAAGTTACAGAACAGAGAGCGCCAAATGGACTGTAGGCTTCACTATATTTGCATCCTAGCTCCATATAATAATATCTCCTGGCTGGCTCTCTGAGTATTATGGACTGAGCCGTTTACTTTACACTAGTACACTTTCATACATAACATGTCGCGCCACTTTTTCCATCTTATATGGTACTGTCCTTTCAGATCCCTTAACATTTTTTCCCTTTAATGCTCATTACACTTGTGCTGTGATGTTATGTTCTATTTGAATGTGGCTCTATAGATCAACTCCATTGTTATAGCACATTACAACATAACACTCCTCGTTCTTTGTCCACTGCTTTGCTTCCCAGTTTTCCTTTCATTTATTTACTCTTCTTCTGGCTTCATTTCTTCTCCATCACTACACCACCAACAACACTCCAGGAATCATTTCAAAGCCACACAGCTAAAATATAGGTCATGTATGCACAAAGAATCACAATAAAGCCCCCCTTAATCCATATAATTTTAAATCCTTCTTGCTAAATGCAGAAATGATTTTTGTTTGATCCTATACGATATTATGTCAAAACTATTCTAATAAATATACAATAGATTATTGTGGGTAAACCACCTGTGATATTTGTCGTGCCCAATGTAGCCACACCTTTTTCTAAAAAGAATATTGAAAAGATTTTTTTTTGCAATGAGGATCTAATAATTGACTAGATGTACAATAATTAGTGGTTATTTTATTTTTGTGAAAGGTGTACAGGTGTAATTATAAATTGTTCATGATGATTAAGGTACATAGGAGGTAATTGAATTTCCCCTCGTATTTTTCCATGGAAATTTTTAACTGGCATTTAGTAGCTGAGTTATAATATTATAGGAGGCAGAGGAAGTTGTGCTAATAGGAATGTAAGACTGGGAATTCAAAGGCGTGACGCAAATGACATGGTCGGCTCATTTCACGTTTTACTCTATTGCAGTGCAAGGGCAGGGCGTAACGAATTTCCTTCGTGAACTTTTTCAACTGTGATTTGAGTAATATAGATTTTCTGTCGCTCGCTCGTCGACTATAGTCATTGCTCTATTATTCGGAGCTATAGGAGAAGAGAGCCAGGCGTCGTATCGTTAGTTAGTTGACTTAGTTGCATGGCGTTATTTCTTCACCATGTTATTATGTTTACATACGAGGCTCATGCACAGAAAACATAGGGATTGAGCGGAGCTACTGACATTTATTTACTCTTACATCCGCAGAAAAGTGACAAATCTGTGCATAGAAGCCCTAAGTATTTAATAGTGAACATTGTGAACATTCCTCGTATATATTTGTTGCTCTACTCCATTGTCTTTTACGCAATCTCTGTCAATAGGGAAGCTAATAATATTGCCAACTAAAATGGACTCTTACTCTTAACCAGACATGCAGAAATAAGTAAATGAAATGGTTTTATTATATTAAATGGCGGAAAGTAAAGGAGCGGGTACTTAAGAGTTTTGGAACAGTGGCACTTACTTAGTTATACCATTATAGCCACTACTACAAAATGTGTGCAAAGCTTCGTCTGCAGAGTTACGTTGTTTTAAGAGGACATTGCTATTCCGAGGACTCTTTTGGCCTGTTTACTATTGCCACTATGTAGTGGTGGTAGCAATTCTAGAGATTTGCATGCTTGAACTTTAAGCTGGTGATGGTGAGGGATCGTCGAGTGCGGACTCGACTCTGATTTCCATGTTGTGAATAAAGACGAAGAAATTAGAGTTCTATTGTTCTGCAAGATTTATGCATTTTACGATGTAAACTACCAACTACGGCTTCGTTACACAGCCTACCAAAGGAAGTTCATGGGCCCACATATTCATTATACTATTAAATAGGAAGCAAATGTCCAAAATATAAGCTCACTCCCAACACAACCGAACCCAATTGCACTTCCTACATTTTCATTTGCTCCTCTAAAATTATTACCACTCATTATATAACAAACACTTGAGAGTTACAAGGGAATCTTTAGTTTCAATATATTTCTCTGCTTATTATTACACTACACTCCCCCTAATAGTAATATCTACACTTCCTCTCGTCCTCGACACACAAGGAATATTTTTTGATGCCAGGAGCCCTGTTCTTGCTAAATAGAGCCCTTTTCACATTCCATGTAAACAATCAACTCTTTAGGCGACGTTTTCAATTGTGCCTTTTCTGTTTGTTAGTGTATTATTCAGGGCAGTAAATTATGACTAACTATAAGTAATAGTTTCGCCCCGCTTGATTTAGCTACTCTTCATTTGCAAGTGACTGAATAAGGAGTTTATGAGTTTCTCTCTACTAACTATACATACATACATAGTTCATTCATACATAAATGCTATTAGTATTTCGATGCTTCAGCACAAGTACTTTTAGTTGAAGGGACAATCGCATTGCCAATCTGTGAATGGGAATCTGAAAATGTAAATTAAAAGGGGAAGCATAAAGGACGATTAGGAAATGCGCCAGGGAGCTGAGTAACACGTACAACAAAAAGACATTCTCTACGAGGTGACAATTAATGCACATAATTCTTCCAGATAGATGCAATGCAATGCTCTACAGCCAGGATTATGTTTCTAGAATGTACTTACACATGAAACAAGGTTTGTCCTACTGCCAAACTTCTCAAAACAAAACACAAAGCTCCAATGAAAAGCAATGACATAAATAATTAATACTTATAAATGGTGTCGAACAAGGAGTTAGAGATTAAGAGATAAATAATCCTCCTCTAATCCATTTCCTTATTATTATTATTATTGTCTAAAACAGAAAAATGCGAGGAGATGACGAAAGGTCCAAACATTAGCCTCCACCATTCAAAATTCAAATGGTGTTAATGGCAACTGCTTTAAATGACTTTTAATCAAGCGGGAAATGTATGAGAAGAGGAATTAAAAAAATAATTTGCAGACTAAGAATAGTTGAAGTAATAGAAAATAAAACATAATGAGTGCAGATGGAATTACATGATGGCAGTGCACCTGATTGCATTCCATTACATCGGTTAATGCGACTAAAGTGTCCGGGCTCGATTACATTACATTTTACGCAGCTTAATTTTCAGTAGTTGGCGTATATGAATGTTTATTTTCAACGGTGTAGCTCTCTGTATTGTTATTACTCTGTTACAGTGAAGATTACTTGCAATTAGTTTGCATCTTTTATTTCTCCCGTTATTATTAGCTTTAAAAAGTTACGATTAGAGTTAAACTTACTAATGACTTGCTCTTGCCGCATTCGTACACATTCTAACAACTTGTACTATAATTATACAAATGCATAAAGGCCAATGATATACATAGCTACACACATTTATTATATTATTAAATACACTCTACTTGGATTCATTTCAACTAGGACTAATTATATGATACCTATATTATATTATGGTCTAGTGGGTATCCGGGTATCCCTTCTATGACTATTGAAGTGTGGCGCAGGATTTAATGATCTGATAAGGAAGGGCAACAAAGGTTTTCCTTTTTCAATGGATTTACTAATACTTGAACTAATAAGGACGCACATGTATGTAGAGCACATGGATTTAAAAAATAATATCAGTGGTTAGTATTTGCTCGCGTGAAATGTATCTAGGTGGATGGAGGTGTGACGTGTCGCCAGCTATTTGTATAGCGAAGCATTGTTACATTTATTCCTCATTGTGTACAGCGCTGTTTGATTTTATTTCTTTTGTTGGCTAACTTAGTAAGCTAAAGTCTATTATTGTCACTTTGCGCATTATGCCCCAACCCAAGTGGCATTACCCGCTTCCGTTTATGACAAAAAGTGTATTCTTGTGCGGTGAGTTCGCTAAGGAACTCGTCTGACTTGAATGAGTGAAGTCACTGTAGCAGAACAAGAATTATCGCTCCCAAATTACATGAATAAGATACTCACGTCCACTTTTATACGTGCCTTACGTGGAGACTCGACTCGACTGTTATGTGGACTGGCTGTGCAGTGCAGGGAGAGTCCTTTCGTTATTATAGCTAGGCCTTCTATTATTATGCTCCCTCTTTTGCATAGCATTGCATTAATAGTAAGTAGGAAGGAAAACGTCAAGTGGGTTGGTACGTAACCGGATACATAATTTCTCTTACACACAATCAGCTCAGCTCCCTGCTTCCTTTCCAGCATTTACTCACATCACACAACTTGCACAACTAAATAAATGCCGCAGCACTAACTAAACTAAATATTCAACTAATTTCTAATTGTTTTTTATTTATTTATTTCAGAATCCCTGGGGCTTTACTACTGACGTCCCTCCTCTCAAATCATTCACAAAGAGTCCCGATTTCCGGTAATATTCTCAATATTTCAATTCCTACATAATTTAAGTTGTGCTACAAACGAATTATAATAAAGAAGAATTGAAATAGTAAGTAAACTGGAGACATTTTGTTTTCTTTAATTCTACTTATACTATACTTTTATGTTTTATATAAATAGCTATGGTTTTATATCTATGCCTATATAAGTAGCTAGTAAGATACCCACCCGCCTTTGAGCAAACAGCTCTCCAGTGCTCGCGTTGGATTTTTAAAATCCTGTATTCTTCTCTAGTATCTCTTTTCGGAGATTGTTGCAATTCTGGCCACAATGCCGACTGATGAAAATCTTTGAAGTGAAAATGTTATGATGTCCGTCGATCTTTTTGGCACGCATCAGTGCGAACTGATTCGATTTCTATGGAATTCTTTCTATGCTCCCGTTTACCAATTACAGGGAATCATGTAGGCAGAGCGCCCTTTCTTTAGTTGGCTTCACCGAGCTAGCAACGTACATTCTGGGAAAGCAAGTTGTGTGTAAATAGGCACACACATATGTATGTGCCTATGTAGAAAGTTTTATTTTATAGTGAGTACGCATTTAGTGTAGTAGGACTCTTACTTAGTAACTCCGCGTTCTCACCACACTTTAGCGCAGAGGAAATGATTAGAGGTTGGCGGAAACAACAGCTCGTTTGTCATTCTTCATTCGTTTCTTTCTTTTCTTCATGTGATGGTGAAAGATCACATTTTCTTTCCTTCACTCCTACACTACTTTGACCTGCTACACACATGCATATATCAATATATACTACACAAATACATATCTCTGGATCGTAGATCTTTCTATGTGCACTTCCAATTCCATTCAATCCCCAATCGCTTTGATTAGAAATTTTTGTCAATTGTTTACATGATNACTTTGACCTGCTACACACATGCATATATCAATATATACTACACAAATACATATCTCTGGATCGTAGATCTTTCTATGTGCACTTCCAATTCCATTCAATCCCCAATCGCTTTGATTAGAAATTTTTGTCAATTGTTTACATGATTTCTCATATCCCACACTGACTTAATAGTTCATACGTACATAAGTATTTACATAATTGTGTTGGGAATCGGAAAAAAATTATTTGAATACCCTCATGGCCGTGTCATGGAAATATTATAGTGATTTAAATGTTTTTGTGTTGGACTAGGCACACTAAATGTGCATGTGTAATTATAAATTAATTCAATATTGTAATGTGTATATCTACCTAATTATATTACCTTGAAATTATCTAGTAAAAATGTTGGGGATAGATTTTATAGATTCTTAATGTTAAATAAAAGAGGAATTATGTCTTAGACTAATGTCTACACAAAGGCAAGGAATTAGGGTAACACAAAAGAGACGCTTACTCTGCAAACAGATGGAAGAAATTTCTGCGAGGCTAATTTTCTTGTCTGAATAGGAAGTAAGTGGTTGCTGAGCTGCAAAGGAGGTTAAATATTTGATACATGTCATGATTTGATAATGGCCATGATAATAATATTCATCCTAAACTATAGAAGAAGGAGATGAAGAGCCGATTACAATTCAAAGTCAACCGAAGCGAAGTAAAAAGCATTGACAAGTTAACTGAGGAGAAGAGGCAGAGAGAGAGAGAGAGAGGGGCTTAAGTAATGTCGTTTGGGTTTTGGAGCAGATATTAGATAGTTAGCGATGAAGCTCGCTCCTGCGTTGGCATTCTGTTCACTGTGCACGTGCATGAGGATCATTTGCCTAATGCTCTCCTTAGAAAACTCGAAACATTTACGGCCCATTTCCAGCTGATATTTGTGCATATCATCATAAACTAAATGAATAAATGCATAAATTGAAGGATCTACCTTGGCCCTTCCATGCATAGGACATTTATGGGACGAGGAGCAGGACGGAGATGATATGCAGGGACTTGTCTTGTTTGTATTGGCTCAGTAGTGACATTCTCGTTTAATGAGATGCTTGATGTTTATGCGAAAACAGAATAGAGTAATCGAATGTGAGGATGGGTTCCTGAGCGAATCCTTTTGATAATGCGTCCCTACTTCTGGTGTAAATTGTGTGTAAACTTTTCATGTGCGTATGTTATAGGCAGCTGCATACTTTGGCCAAACAAGCTACACCGTATAATGTGCAATTTGTTCGAAACTTATTGCAGGTTCCCGCAGAGCGGAGAAAAGTGTGCACTGTACATTGTTGAAATAGTATGCATTTAAAGTGGACTAGGTACTTATAATAATAAGTTATAGCTTAACTTCCTAACAAGAGAAAGCAACAACAACCACGGACGGAGCGAGTTCTTTCGAGTTCAACATGTTAAAATAAAATCCTATCCCGTCCTGCTAGAACAGAACAGAATAACTTAGGTGAGGAGTAAGTAGTGCCGTGTGGCTTAGTTATATGGGACGTGCACTGTATGTAGTAATTGTTTATGCTTCTGCTGCAGTATTTTCTCCCAGATAACTAAGAACTGCTTAGTTGAAAAATTGCTCCATAAACGTCAGATTATTTTGTGAAATACAACATGAGTGGTTGTGAAGCTAATGCGACAAATTTCCACTTTGTCACAATGTTCCCTTCGAGTAATTAAGTTCCTAGCACGTCACCGTTACTCTCCGCTGTTCAAATCCACGCCTATATAGTCTAACCTATGACTACACACAACATCCTTCATCTTCTATGCATATTTAATTTCTTAGCCTTGGATTTCTGTGATCGATTTAGCAGTTTACAGTACGGCTAATTTATTTATACATCATCCATTGTGTACTCAAGCCAAATGCAGCCACAAGAAAGTAAACCGCATTTATTACTATGCAAAGATACGATATACATTTTAAGAATCCTTATTTTGTATTTTAGAGACTTTAAAAATAAAGGTTTAAATTCAAATTACGGTAATTTTAAAATAGAACAGAAGAATTATACTAAGCATGATCGAAAAACTTTTTTTCTAACTAGTTTCTTGTTTCAGCAAAAGGATTTACTAGTGCATTGTTAGGAAGACCGTTGGAGAAAGTCTTAAAGAACAAAGAAAAAATCCTTGAGAAATTTAAGCCGAAATTCTTCTTAAGTTTCATTGGAGTCTGTCTAGTCCCGTTGATAATTAGGCCGAGCATCACTCACTCACAATCAAAGGCACCTGATGAAAGTAACTACAGAAAGTTCAGTGACTAGCTTGGGAGCATAATCTTTTCATCAACAGTTAATTAAATTCCATATGGCATGGATTATTTTACACCCTTAACATACGAGTCGCCAGTATAGGCTTAAAACAAGGTAATCAGTAATCGGTCATTGCCTAATAGCACGGACTACAATGGATACCCCAGTAATAATTAACTCAATAGATAGGTACCTAACCTTACTACAGTACTATTTATCTCAGTTTAAATGTATCGAAATTCCTCCTGGTGTAACATGAGAAGTCCTTTGAACTCATTTACAGGACACACTGCGAATTATTTTTTAATAGCCAATGAAAATAATTTCAAAGCGACCGCTATTATAGATTTCGGTCTATTATTAATAATTACATAGTATACTAGTGAGTTAAAGCAGTCATTATTTCTACTTTTAGTAATAGGAAGACAGTAGGCATAGCTGAAAGGAGTAGAAATCAGTTGCACTCACGAACAGGGCAAGTTGAATGTCCTTTTTGCATTTCAGATGAACTGAAATACTAAGGACTTGTCGACTCCAAGAATTTAACCAACACTAAAAGAACTATAACAGAAAAGATGAGCAATGATGGGTGAAACATATGCTAATTAAAAATATGCATCTCATTAATTATTCCTGCTAAGTAGATACTCCTAGAATTCGAGAGTGTACATACAACGGACAGAAAACTTTTTTTCATGGGGGTAGTACCTGCCTATATAGATATTTAATATTTTATGTCGACTCCTTTTGACCTTTCCGCACTGTGGGTCATCATATTATAGTTTAAGAATATATAATAAACGCTGTAAATAATAAATCTAGTAGACACTATTATAATATTATTATGATATTATAATTCTATTCAGAAAGGAGATTATGTATGTGCTAGCTGAAGCCTTGATGATATTTGGCATAATGTAGATTATCTGCAGAAGCTTAAGTTTAACTTGTCGGCTTCTATCCCCCTAAAGAGAGTTTACTACTCTTCAAAATTCCCATAAGCATTAACATAACTGGCTACGTTGTTAGTTTCTTTTTAGTTGGCACAATCTCGGGCAGCAGTTCCGACAGTGCATGGCAGGCAGAAGAGCCGAGAAGAAAGTTCTCATAGAAAAGTGCATTATTATTATAAGGCAGTCACCAACCACCTACTCACCTACTATTCTCCCTATAATATCACTATAGTATATAGTAAATGCGTAGAAACAAGCTTTGGCTCGTCTTGTCCTTGCCCAGAGTAGAACGAGTAGTGAAGTGGTGGGTAGGAGTAGCTGGGAAAGACTATGCCAAATTTGTTTTAACAAGACCTCGTCCAATTACTGATTGCATTTATTACAGCGATAACGGACATGGGATTCCGCGCTGAAGAAATTCACGATTTTCTCTGGAGAAAACGTTGTGATAAAATGAAATCCTTTCATATCTATTATTACACACAGTTTAATCATAACTGGCTACATTTTCCCCTATACTCACTTGTGTAAGTAAATGGCAATCACAGTGCAGACTAACTTTCTTGATATTTCTTCGTTTTTCATAACCAACATAACAGTATAATTTTAGAAACTCTATCAGATTTTAAAGTTAAATTTGCAAAATAACAGAACAATCTTTTTGGTAAATAATACAGTAAAATGGATTAGGTACAGCCAGTTAACTTGGGCAATATCAATAACGCTAAAAATGTATGGGGAAGCTAAAAGGCTCTAAATATCCCGAGATACATAGCATATAATGTAGATTTTAGAATATTAGAATTACACGCATGTAGATATACATTATTCCTATATTAAATAGCTACGTTATGGTGTTGAAGTAAATAAAATGACGTAGAGGAAAGGGACGTATAAACTGCGACCTGCTACGATTAGTTTTTTAGCTACCTACCTAAATACTACTACTCGAACTCGCTCCGAGTTCAAGTTGTAGTATAGTGCATATAATAAGTTTTCTATTAGGATTTCATGCTGCATGGCATTTTCCCTGCCTCACGTCAAAAATAGAAATTGTGCTGAAAAATCCACAGAGTGGAAAAATATTTTTAGGTTAATGAGACATATCATATCAGTTTATCGGGAAATTAAGAGAATTACTTTTAATACAGGTTTTCTTCCATACGTGTTAAACAGAGGGCTTTCTCCTCCAGCACATAAAGCCCAGTGGCTAATGTATTAATAATAGAATGGAGAAGGAAAGTACAATAAAGTTAGACTCTATTGCTAACTAACAATAAGCTAAAAGTCAAACAAAACACGCCCGGGTCATAAACTACCTGTAAATATTTATTGTGTTTTCTTGCTCCACATTAATGCAGTCCTTTTAGTCTGTGCACTGAACAACACCACACACAACAGCAGCAGCAGCAGCCTTAACAATGTCCTTTGCTTCGTGTCCTAGCTGCCTGATCCAGCTTCACTGTCTCCGTGTTTAATGCCTCTAACTCCCGAAAGTAGCAACTCATACTACATGTACCTGTGTATTTTGCACATTTTATTCTCGCCATACTACACATACTTAGTCCTATTCCATATAATAATCTCCGTGTTTAATGCCTGAATGCCTCTAACTCCCGAAAGTAGCAACTCATACTACATGTACCTGTGTATTTTGCACATTTTATTCTCGCCATACTACACATACTTAGTCCTATTCCATATAATATATATATGTACATATATTATATATCTATAGTATATAACTATACAATACTTATCACAACAGTTCAGTTTAGACTGTGAAGTCTCATAGTCATTGGCTATTGTATGAGCAGGTTTTGTTGTTCCATTTATTTCTTTTGTGGGCTAGAGAGTAGAATAGTCAATGGCAAACACGTAGGTAGCTTTTATTGCAAGATGTAAATGTAAGTAGCAAATACTAAAGTAGATTATGTAATGTGTACGAATTCGTTGACTTTGTTTTGACTCTTTTACTATTGATATTTTAATATGCAAAGGAAGGAATAACAGTATCCCAATAAATATAGCATTGCACTAGTAGAAGAACTACATTATATATACATGTCTACTATAAATAATATCTCATCTACTATTTATTATAGCTACAAGCATTCATACATATAAAATGCAATAGCACAGTTAGTTAGTTAGCCCTTCCGTAGTTTAATGAACAGAGTTCATGGGACATTATTGAATCAAATTGCTAGCACTGAACATAAATATTGCAGAAGAGTATGTAGCTACCTTATAGCTACATTGTCTAGGAAGGAGGAGAGAAATGTAATGCTGTAGTTGGTAAGTAGGCAGTTGTTGTGTGTGATGTGAGGTATGTGAGTGTAGGGATTTAGTGTGCACAGGGGTAGATCTCTAATTCTTGTGCCGTAGCCGTAATATCATAATGAGCCTTTCCTTTTCTCCTATTATTACTGTGGCTTGGCATTTGCTTAGTTTACAGCTTGTGATATTGTCTCTGTTATTGAATCCAAGTCCCGAGCAAGTGACGGACCAAACACACACACACTCACTCGCTACTATAATGCAATACTACTCACTCGTTCAAGTTACCGAATCGCATTACTGTGACATTATAACATACATTAGCTTCGTTTGCATTCGCCTGGCTCCCTGATCGCATGCGAGCCAACACTTACACAACAAACTCTATTCTTATCAGTCTATAATGACAGGGACGCATGCAACGGATTTGCATAGAGAGAGAGCCCAGAGAAATACTGCCCATGTACATACGATCATCATATCATTCCTCCAAAGTCCGTCTACCTTTCCATGCCACTCCAATATAAACATGTCCAAATTCCAACCGGAGGAGGACGTCTTTCTCTGCGTCTACCTAGCCCAATTAAACACTACTTACTACTTCTCTAGTTACTCACAATAAATAATATCAAACATTCAAGCCATTTAAACAGCAAACTTTTGACCTATTGTCTTTTTACTAAAGTTTTTAAGGTGGCCATTAGGAAATTAAGCTTCTATATAATATTAATAATATTAATATACACCTCCTTATATTTATAGACGTGATTAATGAATTCGAAGAGGAAACGGTGTCAATACCCCCAAATGTTTCATCAGACCTAATTATTTACAGGAAATAATTATAATTACATTATTGCTTTCATTGCAACAGCCCAATTAAACACTACTTACTACTTCTCTAGTTACTCACAATAAATAATATCAAACATTCAAGCCATTTAAACAGCAAACTTTTGACCTATTGTCTTTTTACTAAAGTTTCTAAGGTGGTCATTAGGAAATTAAGCTTCTATATAATATTAATAATATTAATATATACAACCTCCTTATACTATTTATAGACTTGATTAATGAATTCGAAAAGGAAACGGTGTCAATACCCCCAAATGTTTCATCAGACCTAATTATTTACAGGAAATAATTATAATTACATTATTGCTTTCATTGCAACCGTGCAACTATCTGTGTGATTGAATTCTACGTATAATGTATTCACTTTGCATATACTGGCAATCACAATGGCCGTAAAGCATTATTAAATTATTAAAACATTTATTGCTAGAATAGATAATTGTAATTCTGGGTAGGGACCTGGCCAAAGTACTAATAAGTCTACTCCTATGAAAAGAAGAAAAGTTGACAAGGAAAAATGGGGTTTTATTTTGATTGGGACTGCACAACAGACGAGATAATGAGTTTTTTAGCCAATGTATAATGTATACACGTAGGTAGATGAAGGAGTGAGTCTTTTATTACTTTGATAAATCTTATGCATGATTGTGTGATGGCAAAGATAAAATGAGTTATTAAGCTACTTATTTGCTCGAGTCCATTAGTTTGGGAGATCTGAATAAATTTGATGGGCTTTAGAATCCGTAATATATTTAATGAAATAAAATAATTTAGCCTGACAACTAATAAGCATTTGGTGGCAGAATAGACACAATGATGAATATTTGCTAATACGTGGGAGAATGCAAGCTGTGTTGTGTTGTGCTTTGGATATTGTTTGTGTCTACGATAAGTAAATGTGCTCGGTGGGAAGTTTGAAGGAATGATTAATAGAGAAAGCCGAGGAAACTAATATGGAGCTAATCTGAGAAAAATCCTTGGCTGAATGAAAGTGCGCATGGTGGATGGAAGTGTCTTTTATAATTCAAGACAGATTTGCAAATAGACTTGGAGCAATAATGCATACGCACATAATGCTACAATGCAAATGTGGCTCGGTCGGCTCCCAGTTCTCCTCCTCTACCCAGACTCAGACTGCCTGCCTGCCTAGGTGTTTAATATGCTTTCTACCTCATTAATATTAACTATAACTTATTGCTAGACCTCCAGCAAGTTGCATACATGTCTACAATGCTTAATATTATTGTAGGCCATTATAGCTTCTAAGAAACGTCCATGCATTGTGGTGGCATATGTTCCATTTATTTGCAAACAATAAATTATGAGAAACGCCAACACAACAGCAAAAGCAAAGCAACTTGTCCATGATAAGAAATTCACGTGTATTTCACGGGTGTAAATAAAGCAAGGTGTCTTTCCATGTATAAATACAAAGCATGCTGGAATATTTTCATCTTGGAAAATGTACTTCTCTTTGTTAGTCACACTGCCATTTACTAATAGTGATATTATTATGATGCAAAAAAGGTGATAGCATAAAGTCACAACGAAATATTAGCAACGAAAATTGCCCAGACAGGTATACTTTACAGTAGTAATCATAAATAGTCCATTTTTATTTGCACAATTGTAGAGTATAGGCATATGATTTTAGGTGTGGCAACGAGCCGTGGGTAGAAATACATGTCATTATTATGTAAACTGTTTAGGGCTATAGATAGATTGAGGTGAAATAAAAATTGGGAGAAAGTAGTAGTTCCAAGGTTTAAGTGATCGCTAAACTTTCAGTTTTGCACTCTTTTATAATGCATTTTAGTTAAGGTAGGTACTCGTAAATGGAGAATGTAGTCTGTAAGCATGTACATAGCAGTAGTCTACATATTTGGAATAAAAGTAGGATGAGTAGATTTTCGATAAAAAGAAAGCAAGGTAGGACACAGTCATATATCAGGATTGCATGCATCTTGAATACAAACACTGGATTAAAGTCATCAGATAGTTGAGTGGAGGAAGTTGGGCCATTGATACTACCTAAATAATAATATATTAAACCTTCCTCCCCGCAAACCCTTTTACACTAACTAAGCATTAGTTTTATTTCTTTGGGGTAATGTTACTAATGTAAGTAGTAGCCTCCCCACACACACTCTCTCTCTCTTTCTCTCTTTTTCTATTTATATGGTGGAATTGAGTGAGTCGACGAGACGAGATCGTAGATTCCAAATGAATTTAAATAGGCAAGTCTTGTACTGAACAGACAGACAGTGTGTTGTTAGTTAAAGAGACGTGTGTCTGTGTACCGTGTACGTAGCTACAAATGCAAGTCTACCAGTGAGTTCCGTCCGTTCAAGGAGCAATAGCACAGAAGGTGGCTACCATCTCCTCGTTGTGTACATATTTCTTTGGCCAAGGTGCTTTCACAAGCTCTAAATCGATTATGGAAACGAAATTGACCTATTTTGCTTTCACTGTAAAAGAAGAATATCGGTAGGCACGATAGCACTCACTCAGTTTTAAGCTCTTGTTTTTGATACAAAGTCTTCCTTCCTTCTTCCTTCCACTAATATCACTGCCTACTTTTAAAGAGCTCAGCACGAGCTAGCAGAATACACTTCCTCCACACATAACTAAACGCAGCTCCCGAATCTTTCTTCTCCCCTTTCTCCTCTCATGAATCCTTTTCTAGAATTGATCTTTTTGCATGAAACTTTCCAGCAAAGTAGAATCTCATTAGCTCCATTCTATCAGAAAGCATCCAAACAAAACGTGTGGCAACTGAATTCCCCGTCCATTTCTCCCTCCTGCCTTCTTTTCCTGACACTCAAACAATCCGTGCATCGGCTGTGCAAAATCATAGCCCTAGTCGTACGGACCCGATTTCCTTACACCGACAGCTCTGTACTGACGTTAACCAAATAATTCAGAAATTCCAATTATAAGTAGGTACCTATAATATAATTTACGATTTAACAATCGATTTTTCTGACAACTTTGAATATTGTCGAATTTTAATACTCGCATTTTTAAAATTGACTAACTTTGAAGATGTAAAATTTAAGTTAAAATGCTTGGGTCTTGTAAATTAATTATTCTTCAAATTACATTCATGTTCTTAATTTTTCAACCAATTGCTTTTATAATCCTGAGCGTAGAAACCTACAGTATGTGGAATGATGGGAATGAATATTAATTGTTTCAAAACAAAGCATATAATTTTAAGGACACAAACAATCAAAAAATGTATATTAAAAATGCGATTAGAATAATCCTAGGCGTAGAAACCTACAGTATGTGGAATGATGGGAATGAATATTAATTGTTTCAAAACAAAGCATATAATTTTAAGGACACAAACAATCAAAAAATGTATATTAAAAATGCGATTAGCATTGTGTTTGTCATTTATCCTTGTTCTGACTGTTTATACAGTATAGGAGCAACTATGAAAAGGATTTGTAAACGAGATTTGATATTGAATGGAAATCAAGAGTTTCAATTGCATTTAGGTAGATAGGAGTAGGTCCGAAATTGAGTCTACTGTACATTAGTAGAGATATCTTGATGCCAATCACGCCTGCAAAGTAATTGCGTTGTTTCAGGAACAATATCTATCTAAATTATACTAGTCAAAATATTTGTTCAGAGCATCAATAGAAGAATGTCACGTTTCCAACTAGTAAAATCTTTAAAGTTACATATAGCGATTGAGAGATAAGGCACGCACAAATGCTACAGGACCAACGACCACATGATGCCTCAGTAAATGGAGATGGAGGCAACGTAGTCTCTACACGTGTGTGTAGTTTTATATAATAATTTCCGGGATATACATACATGTTAATATTCATAATAGTTATTGTATGTAGTAGCTATTTTTAAAATGTAAATCTGGGCATGCATATGTACATCTGGCACAAAATTGGTAAACACACAAGTAGGTAGGTATTAAAAGTGTTAGAGGGAAAGTATATGCGTAGTCAGGCAGGCAGGGGAGCTGCCCTAAAGATGTCGATAGCATGTTGCGCTTGTTTAATGAAAGATAGTTCAGTGACTGTGTCGAGCTTTAGAATATGATCCTTGGGAATAGTAATGTAAATATGTAATGCTTGCTTGTGCTACCTGTATGTAGTCGTAGTCTGAGAAAAAGTTGGCTAGGTAGGAAGATTTGCTAGATGTTTTTTAACTGTGACAAAAATCCATTTCTGACTAACCTACATACACACAGGAAGGACACAGACAGAGTATGGAAATGGATAAGTTGTGGGGAGAAGAAGCTGTGTCGAGTGAAGATATACATCATCAATCTGTTTTATCTATTTGTGTAGTTATATAACATTTAGGCTGATCCTCTATAGTGTCCTCAATGACATGTACAGATATTTTCTGTAGTTATGTCACAATGCACCATGTTTATGCTGTTGGTTTTTGGGGAGTGAGAAGGAGTGGTGACGTCTTTCCTCTCTTTTTATTTTAAATCTCATTTATAAAAATCTCATATTCAAGTCGAAATATTAGTTTCCTTCACAATCCTTTTTCCCATAAGAGCGTTCACGGGGAAAACAAAGAAGGGCATCAATCAAAATTACATTAGACTGCATTATTGCAGAGTCCGGCCGTGTTAGTCCATGAACAGAGTCTCTCACAGAAGCAAAGTAGCATATTGTTGTGAGATGGAGACATGATGTTAGTATGTAGGTAAATAGTAGTAGTAGTGTTTGGATATATCCATGGTGCTGCTGCTGCTTGCTACCTGATGTGATGTGATCAAAGGTAGAATATAAATTGCTGCAACTAGTTTCCTCAGAACATTTATCCTGATCAGTATTCCTCAAGAGTGCCCTCGAAAATAAGTAAGAGTGAGTGTGGGTGTAGTCCACAGCCTTATTCCGTATATCCATACATCATACAATAAGCTCCTTGAGCACCAACTCCTCTTTTCCAAAAAGCTCACTCCTCGTACTTACTTTTCTTTAGTTGACTCCACGTATCCTCCGCCAACAATAAAGACTCGCTGCTGTCTAGCTCCGAAATCTAAAAGTGCCTAGCCAGTCCTACTTACTACTACTCCGCCGAAGAAGAGTTGAGTTGCATTGGACTTGAGTGGAGGACGGAGGTTAGGCCAGGCAGCCCTCGTTCCCACGTACCGAACTCTTTCAGCCTAAATGACTCGCATCTGAAAAGAAAGGATCCTCTGCCCGACTTTTCCCTCTCCGTCCTCCTCTTGTTGCTTCTAACTAAATATCTTTCAGACGGCAACTGCTCCCACCTCCACCAAATACAAATAACTTTTCTGTCATCATCTGACAACTCTTATCTTACAGTAACATCGCAGAATAACTCTCTCCACACAATCAACAGACACAGCCTTTTATTTAGATAGAACTGGGCGTGTTACTAATTTCCTCAGGAATTTTGCTCTCTCTCGTCCCCAAATGCTAACAACAGCGCACTTATTTCAACACACACACAAGTCAAACAGACAATGCCCAACATCATCTCATCATCATCACTATATTATGCTCCGTACTTTTATGAACGTTCAAATTCAATTAATAAGTGACTTTTTTTAATTTACTTTTAAAAAAGCACTTCTTTTGCCTACTATCAATTTCTTTTAAATTGATCTCATTGCTTCATTTTTCTTGGGATATTTCATATTTTATTAAATGACAGCCGTTCTATATGAAAACAAGAAACGGAGATATCCATCCAAAATGATGCTGAATGGAATTAAGTGAAAATGAAGAAAAATAGTAAGTAGCTACTAAAGTATTCAGGGAAAAGGGAAATTGCTGTCAGCGTGAAAAATATTTTGCCTAACTTTGTGGCACATACATAACGCAGTTCTGAACAATATTTCACGACTTCAGATTTTCAGTAGGTAGCTGCAAAACAACGTCCATAATATTTTCTTTCATACTTTCTTCCCATCTCGTGCACAACAGAAAATCTTAAATAAATGCCACTTTTACCACTTGAATACAGTTCCTATCTTTCTATAAATAGGACTACTTTCCCTGCTTTCTAAATGATTTAGATATTTTATTAAGAAAATTTCTGTACACCGTTGCAATTCACTTTTTTATCAAATCTACCATGCATGTTTATTTTTAGTTACTTTTTTAGAATGAAGTAAGATAGAAATCGTGGGACATCCAGGACACCTGAAGCTTTCGCAGTAGTATATACGTACGTGATAGATAACTGTCACAAATCTACTTGTAGTTGTGCTTAATAAATAGGTTCGAAATTTACGGCAACCACTTTTGCCCACATGTATACGAGTAGTTGACGAACAGTGAGAAGGGTTAACTGTTTTGTTTTGTAGCAGCGGAGGAACGTCCTAATAAATGACAGTGATGTTGTAGTAGTGATTGGAAGGAGAGGATGCATGTTCACCAAGGAGGACGTGTAAAGACTATAATGCTACACATTGCAGTTACACTTATCGACAAATAGCTGTCAACTGCTGACACGAAATGTGATTTGAATGTCGTCGTCTACATACTTACTATTTAGTGTTTCTATCTACGACGGCTACGAATCCTTCTCCCAAGTGCCAGTAAATGAGTTAAAACGAGTGTTAGTGGCACTTAGCTCTTCGCTGCAGTGCCCATCCTGTCAAATTATCACTCAACTCAATAGAAACCCAGTCGCTTATACTGGACTACATATAATCCCATCATATACCGTATTCTCTGCAACAACTTCTTGGATTCCAATCCTGCAAATCTAATGGAAGCGAATGAAGAATTCATTTTTTATAGATAATTTCAAAGTGAATTTAAATAGTGTTATTTTATTAGTCACAATCAGTCACATTTTTATGTTAGAAATGAATTGCTACTCAAAATAATGACACAATTCAGTTTTAAATATAAATGTCATCTTATTAAAATTTTATGAGATAGTTAAAAAAATTAAAATGACGAAAATTCTAAACAAATTATCGTTATTTTTAATGATTAGACTGTAACTAATTACAGATTTCTGAGCTCATAACATTTTCTTCAGCTCTTGCGTTGATGTGTTTAGCTATTTATATAAATGATATAGAAACTGATTTAGCCAGAGGGATAATTATTCACTATATACGGTGCACATGGAGCTAAATGCTTCCATTACAACTACCATGTATTTCTTTGTAGTATTGCATTATAGTTGTATAGGATCATTTAAACTTATTGCATTGTACTTGAAGGCGTTATTGTATTGTGACACTATTGTATTTGTCTGCGTGTCACGACTGTCACGGAGCAAAGGACGTCAACGCCGGGAAAAATTGATAACCAGAGACAAAGTCAATAGTGAGTCTTTTTGCTCTTATGATAGAAAGCCGTGTGAGAACTGTGAAGACAGTTTGTTTCAAAATATGGACTTATAAACCTACAACTGAAGTTAAACTTATGAAATGTTATAAAGGTGTCACACCCTCAGTCGTGTTCATGTCTTCATGCATAATGATGATCATTTAAATTATAATTACTCCAAGAAATTCATTATTATGTAATTCCTTGCATTCACAATAATAAAATACAATACAGATCATTATCTATCATTAATCAAATTGTTACAGTAATTCGCGGAGTAAAGTTTTTTTTAAATTATGCGTCTGAATTACTCACTTATGTAGGTATGCGAGTAATAAAGTGTAAATATAGCAAAATAATGCAATAACAGTGTTTAGATAGAAGTAGCAGCACAAAAAACTTTGTTTTCTGTTACTCCAACCAAACTAAGTAGGATAAAAGAGAATTATAAATGTGTGGATGGGGACAAGACTGTGGGAACAAAATCTAGTTAACTTTCACCACTGCCACAAAGCTATGCCTCTGCTCCGTTGAAAATGAATAAATGACGAAAATAGTTTTGGCCGCAAATAGTTAGGCGGGCAACTGACATAGCTAGCTAGTAAGCTATTTTCTGTACTCACTTATATTATAGGTGACTGGATGAAAGGTCTCTGTGTAGGAGAAGAGCTGGAAATCTGAACGCACAGAAATGTTAGGCATGGCATGTGTCTGTGTAGTGCAGTGCAATCGGCGGGAGCCAAGCCAAGGCAAGGCAAGGCTCAGTCACTGACATGCCACTTGGCTGAATGATTTCCTTTTCGCTGGCACGTACAGGGTGAGAATAAAATGTGGAAGTAAATGTTTTTGCACGGGAAAAGAAAGAGATCTGTGATATATTATTCGGAGACTAGGAATTAAATTCTGTAATATGGCCAGGGCAGAATGCCCGTCTGCGCCGAGTCCCATTCTTCCGATGTAATAAACAGTTAAATCTTTGACTTAGTATTTAATTTAGGACTTAGAAGATTTTATGTAGCATGCAGGCAGAAAATACATAAAAGAGGGGAATTGGGAGCAAGTTACAATGGCAAATACATCATTACCACTTTTAGGATGAATATAAAAGCTGGAAATTAAAAGTTAAGGATTCTCTTGGAATTCGGTTACCCTGAGCTTGGAATGACTGAGTGAGCTGGATGTTCTTCCTCTTGTTTTTCTTGCCCTTCCTCTCCTCTCTGTTTATTTACTTGATTTCCATGCAGAAGAGTAACAGGCCCGCCCGGCTATATCCTCAGCAGCTCTCAGCCTAAGTGCCTAGTGTTCTGTGGCACGGCATAGCTAAGCGGTATTGCGGTAGAAAACCATAACAATAAATCATGGTCAGAGAAAGAGAGGCTTGGAGAGGAGGCGGGCAAGAAGAGGAACCTTCTAAATTGCGAGCCAGTCTTCTTAGAACTGCTATATCCCGAATATCCCTGTCCTGCACGTACTTTGTCTCTCCGATTCTCAAACACCATTCTCATCCTCCACTCCCTCCCTGCCTTCCTTACCTTCTCTCTCTCTCTGGCTCCTCTTTAAATTTTACACTCTGTCCTTGCGCACCCATCTCATACATCCGCAAAACTGGATTTAACTTCCTCCAAAAATTAAATCAGCTACCTGTCCCCCAAAAAGATTAGTAGCCAGCTCCCTTCTTACTAATCCATATCCTTTATCAGCCATTTATTAACCTACAGTCTCCCGACATTTACTAGATACCGAAGCATGCTAGAATCCGGAGAGTGTCACTGATAATTAACTACACGATTTGGCTGAACTTGAAATTTTATTTGGGGACAGTTCCACAATTTACTAGCAAAGATACTCCTAAATCTGAAAAACGCCTTTTTTTCATAGACAAAATTTTAACTGTCTACTTAGGCCCTTTTTGGGAACCAAAGTTTTTAGCGCTTCCAACTGTAGACATCAAATCTAAGATTATTTTTGGCTAACAATAAGTCACCTTATCCTACGTTTTTGTAATGGTTTAAGAAATTATTTGAGGATTTGGTAACTATCTGATCTTTGGTAGCATAACAAGGCATATATGTATAAGTTAATGCTTATTATGCGATAAATTACCAATAATGCCGAGAATTATGTACGCAGTTATTACGTATACGCGAAGTTTTCCGCAATTTAAACAAACGTGCTTGAACTCACGGAAGGAGAAATGAATTCCAATTGTATAAATAAATTTATGCGTAGTAAGCTTATTATTGAGTTGTGTAGTGTTTTGTGTGAAAACCCGTGTGTTTCTGCTAAATTAGACGTGAAGGACATACACTTGTGGTTTTATGTGCAACGGTGTAGTAATAGAGAGAGAATAGTTGAATGCGCTCTAATGAAATGAAAGCATGCATTTTCACTTTGAGCAACTACAGTTTTACTACCAGCATAGCAATTCATTCAATAGCACTTAGAACATTGTACTACTCGAGCTACGTTCCATTCTTTCAACTATTATTTAGTTATGTAGGTAAATATTTAAGTAGTTACTGTAAAATGCTATTCATGTATTCCATTGCTAGGTAGATATATTCAAGTGCTATTTTCATGCATGTGCAGATGTAATTGTAACGCACGAAGAGACCGTTTCAATATAGAGACACAAAACTGCTTTTTCAAGTGATTTACAGATATGAATGTGCAACACAGCGTTTTCTCAATTCAATTCCTTGATATTACGTACCCACTTGATGTTGTCACGAAGTTTTCTCCCATATGTGCAACCATTTTAAAGGACTTGAGAATATATTCTCCGCCTCAGCTTCATCCATTCTCTTTCCCTCCTAACAATAAAACAATGACCGTCAAGTAGGCACCTCACAAAATATTTCACTTCAGACCTAGGAAACGATAGTTATTTTG
>JABASI010001899.1:0-22194 GCA_019776505.1 Tomocerus nigrus
ATGGAAGTAAATGAATTTTTGCAGGCACAAGTTGCTAGCTGTTGTTGTTTCAGGATATTTGGCGTTACTACACACTATCAGGCTCCGACACATTGTTAACGTGGGGGCTGGTATTATGTCTCGGGACTCTTATATGTCCAATCCCGAACTGCATGTTGTAAATACCGTTTTATGAGATGTCTTTGATTGAGCACATTTTATAATTACATGGATGTAGTGTAGTAGGCGTAACTTTGCTTTACCATTGTAGTATGTAGACTGCTTTTCAAGGTTACTCTCATCGGTCTCATCTCACTGCTTGCACAGTTTGAATAATGGAAGATAAATAGACAGATTGCACAATGCTAACAACGTGTCTGACAGAGTCTGTGTTGTAATAGTAATTGCTATTTCTTGGTATAGTAAACTGAAGGTTTTCCAGTGAAAGTTTCTAGCTTGCTTGTTGATATAATATGCTAATAAAATCAAGAACATTGTGCTGAATTAACATTTCACAATTGAATACCGTGTTTTCGATGGGATTATTTATTTACAATTTTTAATACAGTCAATTTAAGGATACAAAACCATGAAATGGCAAATAACAATTACATAACAATCAAAAATAAAATCTCATGGATCCAACAACAGATGATAAAATATTAAATATATGTACGTCATATATGTCTGTGCGGATGGGTTGATCGATGTACTTAGTTATGGCAATGCTAGCCATTCGAATATGGAATGGCGTAGGCAAAATCAATAATTAATTTAGGAAAATGTTAATTTACATAAAATTCTTCAGTTCTTTAGGTGCTACATCTTTAAGAGATAATTCTCCCGTGAGTAAACTCTTCTGAGTTCTTTGACGGAAAAGGGCACTCCAGAAACTGCTGAGACTTGTAATTTTCTTTTTTTGAGTTTTATCTGCCGACCACTGAGGATGGGATTTTAACTCGGCGCCTTCAGGTGCTATCTGAAATAATAAGAATAATCTTCGCATCAGAATTAATTTTAGTAGTAAAACTTAGGATAGCTTAAAATTATCCTATTAGAGTAATGTATAAAGTTTTGCGAAAATGCGTTGGCACGATAGTAATTGGCCATTTGAAGAATATATCATTGAATCTAAATCAATAGCACCCCTGTAATAAGATTCTGCATAAAATGTTACACAATATACGGAAGTTATAAAAGATTTCATCACTCTCGCCTCCACAACATTATGATATTAGTAGTAGGTAGTGCTACGCAGTTGAGTATTATTAGTAAAATTCCATATCGCGATAATCTCGGAGAATTTATTTCGAGAAGGCATTAACGTTATCACCGTTATCACTTACGACGAATACGTCTAAGTCAGCTTAGCGAAAGTTGAAGAATAACTTTTCCTAGTTTCCCTCGCACTTTCACCCACAATGTGTTCACATCGTTTGGGTTTGTGTGATTGAAAGGCGTTCGTAGTGTAAATGTGATTTGTGTAACGACATAAAGTTAGCAAAAGTTCTTTTCAATTCATGGGCTTTAGTTATAGGTATGTCAATCTTGACAGACATTGATATTCCTATAGTGTGACAATGATGCCTACAGCACTAAGGAAAATAAAAGTTCCGTCTGAATAACATATCAATGCGCCTAAGTGGTAAACATAACTCATACATAGCTCTCTGTCAAGAGCCAAGATCAAGGAGGCGGGAGAGGAAAGTCAAGTTGGGAAGATCGGATATCCCGTAGGCTCTTGTTATTACTGTGTGCATCAACTTGTCAGTTCCCTTTTAAATACCAAGGTTAACTAAAAGTCACTATTGGATGAGGAGACGATGATGTAATAAAACTGGTTTTATTGCACTGGATGCCCGTTTTATTATAAGTTACTCCTCAACGAATCTATGGTCTAGCAACATCAACTTTGGCATTACATTATCGCTAATTGTGTTGTATTATGTGTCTGTTAGTGTCAGTTGTGGCGGAATGAAGATTTCAATGGAGACTCTGATGTGCCATGTAAGTTAATGCGAAAAGTAGCTCAGGTCTAATCTTAATAGCTTATGAAAAAGACTCTAGCTGTCTCCTGGCCGAGCTGGCCACGTACATCTTTAGACTTTCTTCGCATTTCTACAGATTTTATAACTACAACGCAAAAAGAGTATACTTTTAGGTACTTTCCGGCACTCACATTAACTTTAATGTATCCAGCACTAGATTTGATGATAAAAAGGAATCTTAATGTTCATATCTAAATTTCCATTTAATACTACATTATAACTTATAACTGATCCATATACGTAGGTACTACTAGGTGTATCATTTTGAAAAGTGCTACATAGAATATTCGCAGCAGAAAAAGACTGGGAATTGCGATTCTCCCTGGATTTTGTATTTTAGCAACGAGAAAAGGTTGCCAGTTGATATGAACTGTTTTGTTGAAAGATTTCATTGCAAGCGAGTAGATTACTGACATCTCCAATCTCATAAAACAGATGAGATGCAAACGGAAGGATAAAAGGAAATGTCTGTTCTGCAAATCTTTGTTCATTGTTAGCTCATGAAGCGTGAAGGAGTTTCCAGCCTAAAGACTGAAAAATGTTCTTTACGGATAATACCTACCATTCCAGGTCTAGTACGCTACAGATATATTTCACGTTATTCCATCCATTCCTGCCAAATCGTTCCTTTCTAGCTAGAGTGCTCTTTTCACTATGAAGAAAGCAGAGATTACCTACCTATTGCTTTACCTTAAGTCTGTGTCTTAAGTGTATTACTCTGTGTACTGCTTTTATAATCCATATCCATATCCATCTTCTCCCCACACTTTCAAACTTTCAATAGTTGCCATTTATGCTTATGTGTAACATGAACCTATATCTTGACACAATATATAACTGTCATTTAACCATACATGCCATGCCTACCTTAATATTAACTTCATGACGACGTCATTTACAGCCATTGCCCAATGCAACATCGCTATTTCTGAAAAATTGATGAAGCCACATTTACTGACATCTTATACCTATATCGCTATCAACTTCAAGCCAATAAAATCTTAATTACTCCTGAATTCGTTAATATAGTGCATCGGCCATTTATATTCCTCACACTTTTACACTGATTAAACTACTCACACTATTGCCCAACATTTTTTCCCGTGTATTTATTTTGTTCCATTAATTAACAGAAAAGGATAAAGATACTATTGTATTCGTTCCCGTTTCTCAGATGACTAATATAATATGAAATTATGAAATCCGCATTAATAGATTACACATTAATAATAAAATGCTTACATACCTATAATATCCTAGTCACTTTATTAAGTCCTTTTGACACGTATATCAGGGATTTACATTACTGTTTCTACATTGGGAATTTGGGAATCATATTAAGTACATAAATAAGTACCTATTTACTGTGTGCTATGACATCTGTAGGTAGTATATTTAATGGAAAAGGATTATAAAAGCAGGATCAGTAAAAAAACATTCTGTTCGTCCTAGGCAGCAAAGGTATTAAGGGAGAATGACAATAAAACGTGATAGGTACTTAAGGTAATATTTGCGTCAGTAGTAAATCATCCATGCTTGTGTTTACTTGACGGAGAAATGTTTCGAGTTTGTATCATGACTAATGAGAAAACTACCTACGAGAAATGTGTCAGTGTCAGTACGTCCATAACTCATATGATTTATAATTGAAAGTACGTAGGTATTTACTTAATAGTAATCAAGAGTGTAACATATAGGTACTTATAATAATGTAGAGGAGTTATGTACGTTACACACGAGGTATAGCTTTATAGCAAAGACAAAGCTTACGTAGACTGACTTTCCTGCAGAGCAAACCACAATGAATTAGATAATCAAAGGAAGGTAGCTAACCAAAGAGTAAAAGCAAAAATCTACAAAATGAACCGAAATTACTTAAATTAACCAATTTATAATGCATAGTACTTTCTTTGTGACTAGCAACTTACCTTACTTATGTCACTCTCTGATCAATTTAGGTATAGTAAATGGTTACTTACAAGATCACTGCGCACTATTGTCATAAAAATGTTATTATGCAGATTATCTAAACTCAACTGATTTCAGCATTTAATTACATGTTAAATTCTATGCATATCGTGGAAAACTACAGGAGTGTCTATAGCAGATTTTGAACGTCCTTCATGTGGTTGGAGCATTTCCACATGTCACTCTGATTTTCTTGTTATTCAATCCAACGTAGAATAACAACAATTCACACGAGTAGCCTACATCAATTGGTTGAGAATATGTAACCAAAAGGAAATAATTGAATTATTTATGCCGCAATCGCGACTTTTCTTTGCGGTTGGTTCATATCCTCGCACTCAGGAACAGGAAGTTTATTTGAATAGTTTTAGAGAGTTCTAGACCTTGCGGCTTGACTTGAATATTCTGTCCCGTAATCGACTACTCTCTGGAACAGGAAGCAACATAGGATTTAATGTGTAACAATTAAAGCAGGTCATCTTTTGATCAACTTGAAACGATTTCCTTTATATCTGTTTCAAAGCTGCCAATTTGGAGTTTGTGACGCTGACGTGGGCAATTCCAGGATGGCTTTATTGTTAGTAAGACAACTTAGAGATGTAGAAAGGGATCTGTTCATTATTTTATGAGTTTAGTAATCCCCCGTGACGATTTGGTCGCGAAATTATGATTGGATGAATTGTAGAAAAGACCTAGACCTTAAAACTGTACAAAGAGAAATCAGAGTGACCTACTCTGGCCTGGTACATGCAATAAAAATTATTAGCCCCAATTCCATTGTTTTGACTCACCAAACTATTAAAACAGCTGCTCATAATCCCAGATAATTGTTTCATTCTAGAATATAGAATCCGTTCTAGACGAAGAACATAAAATCCGTTCTAGATGAAGAACAATGAAATTGACAGAGTCTATATATGAAATCTCACATTTAAAGTTTCCGACTTTGGTCGAATTATTTACAGCTGTTCGTTGACAACAAAAATAAATGTGGAGATATTTTAAAATTGGATAGCAAGTGTATTAATAGATATAAAAATAAAAATACTTCATTCGAGCAGGCATAATCCTTTGGGTAACTTTCCCATTTCGCGTAGTACGTGTATGAATGATGCTGTAATACAGTGGAGGACTGGAGGATTTATCCAATATTATATGGTTTCGAGTAAATCCTTTCTAATCCTCCATGCGGCGATACAACGTGCACAGATTTCTCACAAATCTACCTACCTCCACACTTTGTATATTGTGTTAAGTATTCTAAGTAGTGTAGTGTCGTAGAGTGAAAGTAAGGTTTATTTTGGTACCACACGAAGAAAGCGACTTTCAAGATTTAGGGTAGCGATTTACTTTGAATGAGATAAGAATGTTGTGCTTATGTTTATACATAAGTTTGCAATAAGTGTCAAAGAAAAGTAAACGTGGAATTCTAGAACATGATAATATAATTGTAAAATACTTCGAGAGTTTGTTCTGTGGATTGTCTTCACTGTCTATGTAGAATCGGCCTTAGAGAAGAGTCTGTGAAAGGATGTGATTGAAGAAAATGTATATCGTGGTATACAATTTACAACGCATTTGTTTTCATTGTAGATATAATAAAGCTTCCGCGAGGGTGATAATCGCCAATTCAAATTCACTTAAACGACTGTTGTAGTGCATACTTATGTTTTACAGAATTTCGTGCATTATCAAACAGGCTTAGAATAGAAAAGACTCTTTTTCTCAGATCACTGTTGCACTTAAGTTACCTCTAGACTAAAGGAAAACAGTGCCACAACTCTTCAAGTATTATGTGGAAAATTTTGTGCTTTCTCCTAAGCTGGTGCATTTAAGTTTTTATTGTTCTCCATTCTTAAGTGCCTACTAAGAAATCCTATTATATTTGATAGGTAATAATATGCTATGAAGCTGCCGAGGTGGTAGGCGGAGCTTGTTGTTTTTGAAAACAAATATAATCCATGCCACTAGACTTATATATGATATAACTTTCATGTTTAGGAATGGAAAATGGAATGGTGTCTGGAAATGTTTGGTAAATCGGATTTATTGAAAATATTTGTTTGTTTCAGCCTTCCATTACTGAAGTTTGTAGTATTAACTAAAAGTCGAGACTTTTCGAGTAGGACTAGCGACTAGCTTAGCCAATTATGTTTATGTTTCTCTTTCTGCGGCCATAAACAGGTTTACTGTTGTGTTGCGCGTAGTAGCCAAAGCATTAAGGTGATCTTGCTTCCACTCCAAACATTGTACACCCTTTGTGCCCAAAAGCAGAGAAAAATTTAAAAAAGTTTCCATTAAAAATATGTCACATTTTTAGAATTCATCTTGAAAATTTCCTTCCATAAACCCTCGAAAAATAAGAGCTCAAAAAGAACTTGTTCAGCCGTTTTCCCGGAATCAGGATTTTCCCAATATGCAACCCCTCCTTAAGCTGTGCACTTAACTCAATAAGCAAGAATCCGCAATAGAAAATAGGAGAATCCCTCTAAAACCTATTTAAAGATGTGCTAGAATTATGAATGGTGCAATAGAAATGTATCGAAGTTGTTTGCTACACTTAAGTGGAAAGTTTACGGCAAAACATAGGTTCCATATTATTACTTGGGATTTGTATGGAAGGCTATTGTTCAAATTCTACTAATAGCAAAACAATGGATATCTATGGCTTGCAGAATTTTCATTGAAACGCTAAAGTCATTCTCATCTGAACGCAATGATTGTTGTGTTAAGACTCCAACGTCATTGTTACTGCCATTATAAATATATTAGTGCGTCACAGTCATTAGTGCCTACAACTTTGAGTAGAATTACTTTGTGAATGTAAACAAAAGTACTAAACAGGCAGAATAAAATTACGTAGCTGTTATTCATTGCGTGTTTGATTAACTGGTGTATCATTCTTCGCATAGTCCTCCTCCTCCTACTACTTACTACTACTATTGCACCTGCCTGAGGAGAAAAACAACTTTCACTAAAACTAACAAAATAATTAAATCTGCAATGTCATTTCATCTTTCGCAGACTATTCAGCAGCTATGCCTTTCACACTGCCTCCAGAGCTTTCATAATTTCTTAATTAAACCTGTGGGAAGTTTATGACGGAAAGTAAACCGTGCTTAATCCTAAGAATAAGGGTACAAAGATTTTCAACTAAATTCTTAGATTCTTGAGCCATTTACATAAATAAGCTTATATTATTGTAAGCAACCTGCGTAGCTACCAACTTCCTACAATCCCACATACATCCTCTGAATTCATAATATTCCGGAAATCACCGTGCTGTACAGTGTAACAAAGGATATCAAACCTCTACTGCGGAATTGCAGAAATTCATTACTTTGTTTTTGCGATCCAAGAGGGGATACCTAATGGAATTGCTTGGTAGTAGTGGCTGTGTAAGTGTAGTAGTAACATAATAATGTGCTACACGGTAGAACCTCTTTGTGGATTAACTCGTTCATTATGCTCCATTCCATTACAGTACATTATTTTGGCAGAGAAAATCAAATTTAATTTCCCTTCCCGTCGAAAAGTGGATAATATTGAATAAGGTTATTATGCAGATGCTTGGTAAACAGAACGTGGAATATTGCTATGCTGTGATTCAATTCTTTTGTAGTCGGACTACCGACATGGCCTGAAATCTATTTCCCAAGTTTTGGATAGGAAATCCTGATTCATATTCATGCATGACACATTTCAGTGCAGTCGACTTTCAATCATCCATCTCACAAAAGGTGCACACGCTGACAAAGATGACAAAAACTTATAAATTATGGCAAATGAAGGAAGAAGGATTTCTATTCACCGTCCCAACATCATACCGTTGTTGTTCTTCCCGCTCCAGAGTATGTAATATGTACGTTATGTCATTGTAGATACCTACGTACTAAAGTAGAATGATCGGGAGCGTTGACTGTTGACAAAGAGAATGAATTGCCTGAAGATCTATTAGTCTAAATTGCAAAATGTCATATTCATGGTGATTTGCGCAGTTCAAAACTGGTTTGCCATCCACAAACAAGAAGCTCACATACATACCTATCGGTTTTGTTTTATCATATACCCATCTTCAACTTCACGCCCAATGATTTGATGATATATGTGAATTCTGTATTTGTATTTCTATAATCTCATCAATCTCAATTACTAAAGTCACTGTGTATTTACCATGTGGCCAATGCCATCCTATGATTTGAGGCTTTTCCACCACTACAACCACAGCTATCCCAGAATTTCCCAAGTACTTCAATAAATCTGGGTAAAATAGCGGAGTGACATGGCAGAAACATTACTGGGATTGAGTCAACTTATTTCAATCCGTATGCACTTCATTTTCAAGTTCCTAAGGTTGCTATACATTCTTCATGAGTATGAGATCAAGTGCAGTTGGGAGGCGTGAGAATAGTGCCGTTGAAATGTATAAGAATATTCATGAACAAGCAATCCAGGCTTAACTTTGTCAATGCAACTGGCTAGATAAAAGCCAAGTTAACCAATATAATTATTGCAGCAGATGACTTGTCGGGAAATATATATTTTACATTCATGCACGTGTAACCTTTCACCATTGCATCATTTCTTCGGCATCAGGAACACAAAATCAATTTTAAATCATTATGATAATTTATAAAGGTGACTGTCTTACTTGGAATACTATGGTAGAGCCTTGATATGCCTTTGGAGGTAATAAAGCTGGCTTGTAATAACCAAAGTGACGAATGCGATAAAAGCCAGGTGCTTCGTCTACACTTGTCTTCCATGTTATCTTTGCTTCACTTTCTGAAGTTAGTAATCCAGGTCGACTCCATTCAAATCTAGAAATACAAATAAAGAGTATGAGTCAGGGTTGATAATTAACAGCGTACAATCAAGCAACTAAATTAACTTTTCAAAGTGGAGCATTTTACAAAGATGACGTTTATGGTAGCATCCTACAATTAGATACTGACATAAATCGTTGAAAAGGGGGTCAAATACCTTTGATCAACAGAGTATGAGCGGATATTAATTTCCACTTCAATAATTAACAAGCTGATCTAGATATTTCTGGGCAAGGGATAATTTGATATAAAAGAAAACTCAGACAAGCGTGAGGGATAAAATTAACTAGCGTGGGTTCTATAGAGGTCCAAAAACCACTTGTGTTTTCGTAGTTATATTATCTTGATTAACCTTAGCTTGAGTCTTTTATTAACTGCTTGCATTGGATCATGACAATGAATTATTCAAACACATAGCTTTGGATGCGAATGAATTACTTTGTGGGACTGCCGACTGGAACGCTTAAGAGAAAACTTCGGATCTTAGTCTTAGTCTTCGGGCATCGCACGTATTTACTAATTAATGCATGAGGTTCTGACTTTGTGCTGGCTCCTCTTCACCATTAATATTTCACTATCATTTTGACTTTCCCCTACATAAGAAACATCTACAAACCTACCCTATAGCATACTGGAAATAATCCTTTTGCTTAAAGAAAATATCTTTCCTCCTACAAGCCACAATCATCCACATTACAAAATTGACAGTTCGTTATTTAGTTGGTTGAAGAACAAATAAAATCCACTGTGTTTAATTTTATAAATGCTGAGCATTTTAACACAGTAGAGAGACAATAGGCATTTTAACAGGCAGGGAGACACGAATTTACGCATCGGGAATGGATGCAAAAGAAGTTACCAAAATAAATATTTCCCCAACAATTGAGTGTCTTAATGTTTTGACTTTGGACTTTGGACAATGTTTGATCATGATCATGCTTGCACAAATGTTCATGTAATTCCAAAATTATTGGAAAATCAGTTTTTTCTGTCTATGCAATATTTTTCCATGCATGGCTTCCATGAGGCAGTCATAGCTTCCCATTTCAATCACCCAATTGCAATGCAAAAATCATTGCTATCACGTATACTTATTATGTCAGACAAATGCGTATTATAATATAACTGATATAATGATAACTGGTATTCCTGGTATCGCCTATTTAATTGCTTCTAAATTGAATTAGTTTGAATAATAGCGTTTGAAGTGATACTTAACGCAATAGCTCTCAACGTAATGAAACTTACAATTAGAGTGATTATGCTATTTGCATTATATAACAATTCTGCCATTATAGGATTGAAAAACCACCTCTCTCTCTCAGCCGACTGATGATAATATAGGAAACGGATTGTGTACAATGAAAAGCTCTCACCATTTCTGGGAATAAAATTCGCCGGCGAATTAACCGACACACATCAATTGTAATCCGATACTGTCCACACATACAACACCTGCGTTGCTTTGTCAAGTGTTGTGGTCTATGGTGTCAAAGACATTTCTCGGCGAGTCACTAAAAATCCTTCATTATCAAATAATCCATTTGTAAAGGGTGCACAGAAAAGTACTTAAGTAGAGGAAGAGAAGTGATTTCAATCAATATGGCACGCATCAGGAATCACAAGTAGCAATCGATACCATTATTCGACTTTAGGAAGAGTATTTTCAAAAAATTAAACTAATAAGTAGAATTAGTTCCTGTTTGTATTCTAAGTTAAAACATGGAATTATAAATGATAGATATCTTACCTACCTACTTAAGAATGAAATCTATAAAGTCTAATAGTTATGTGGGCTAGCCTTGGAGTGCGTGGTGCTAATGATTGCCAGCCACCTGCAGATAAACAGTTCCTAAGATTGTTCTTTTCCAAACCTACATAAACATCGTACATGACTCTTTGTGGATGAATTGATGTTCGGAAACGGGGACTTTATATAAGGGAAAATATTTTACGGTATACTTAAGTTTCATAGAACGGTCTTTATAAGAGTCTCAATTTTAAAGCCTAAAGGAGTTGGTAGATATTTTCACGAGGAAATATATTCTTTGCTCTTGATTCAAAATTTTGCCTTGAGCTTTCAAAATTATTCTATTGTTATTTTTGAGTGAATGTGACCAGATAGTAAGAAAGTTTCATATTCTAGTAGTGTAGTGGTCTACTGGTATGATGTGAAAGTCTATATAGTTCTATGAGCTCATTAATTCCAAAGTCATGATTTCTCAATGTTCGGGGCATGACTATTCTTTTGTTCCATATTTTGATGTGGTGCTTCCAATTTCGTAGTCATCTTTAATTTTCTTCATGGGTGATGCGCAGACAATTGACAAACTATTTTTTATAAAGTAGCTCCCAGTGTTCAAAAACGGTGGGGGTATTACTTTTACAGCTTGTCTTTGGAATTCAGTACTAATTTAGCCCTGTCACTAGGGGCTAATTAAATCGAGTAAAAATTTAGAGCAATATAAACAGTTTCCACAATAATTATTATTCTGCTGCAGTTCTGCTGTACTCTACTTCACCTAATGTCTTCCATCCAAAAGTAATTTAAACGTTCAATATACAATATACCAAACCAATAGTAATCAACATATGTACCTGTCAACATTTGAGTTGCTTTTCATTCTGCACGTCTACATTTATTCATTGTACTCCGTATTCCGTATATAAGAAACTGAAAATGGTTATTCAGAGTTCAGAGTCAAAATTGTACTTTGAATTGAAATAGACATGGAGTAAAGCAGATAATATGGTATTTAATGTAGTACATACATACTATAGAAGTAACTTGAATTGAAGTAAGTAAGTAGTAAAATAGTTGAGCATTTCACTATGTATGTTTAGTGAAAACCAACCTTGCTACACATTGTAATGTTTGTTTACATTATTGTTTTGGCCATTATCATTATCTACACTGCTCCAGCCACAAAACTACTACAAGGAAAAGGCCTACCTAGGCACAAAATAAACAGAAGCAGTAAACAATAAATGCAGGAACTGCTATAAAACACACTCACTGTCGAAAGAAATCTGAAATGGCATGCTGGGGATTACCTATCCGTTCAAAACAAAACCAACTCTTAACTGACAAGTTAGGTAGAATGACTCTCAATAGAAATGAAATGTTATTGGCTTGCGGCAGAGCCCAAGTACAATAAGCTTCACTTTTTCAGTTATATATAAGAATTTTCATTCTTTAAATCGCTATTGCACAAATATTATTGTTACGTAACTTTTATTTAACTTTGATTTATGGATAAGCTGTTATTAAAGCACTCGTGTCCTCCCTCGCCCTCACTAACTGCAATTTACTCAATAACTTTGTATACAGAAAAAAGATAATACCTCAGTTCTTGTTGACGTCACATACAACTCTTATAATGCATTCTTTCACCTCTAATGTTTATTAAAGTTAATTTGTTGGAAATTCTTGTCAAAAATCTGGTTTCTCCTTTTAATGTGATCAGGAGATGGCTATAATATTATTGTTAGAACAAGTTTCGAAACTACTTATCAAGGGTCTTAATAAATTTAATTACAAATACGATGGAAAAACAAAGTTTTAAACCAGTAAAAAGATCGTGCATCGACTTACTTTCCCCGTAGGTGCTCAAAGTTAGTAGGGACACCATTTGAAATAAAACATTTGACGATTTCACTACTTGATCACGTAAGATAGACAATATAAATCCTTTATAAAAATATAGAGTCAGACTCTACAAGTTTAAGACAAATAGACTAAAAGCGAGGGAGTATAGGGAGACAATGATTAAATGTGTAGGTGGATGGAATCTCGAGTTGCGAGCACATGTAAAAGTTGGAAAGAATGCCAACATTGGTTATGATGTGGAAGATGAAGACTAAGAGAGTGGTACGCGGTGGCATGACAGTTCCGTTGTGTAGAGTGAAAATAAGAATTGTAAAGACACTGTTGTGGCAAAACTAAGATAACGAATAGTTTCAGTCGACAATCTCATGCAACAACATCTGCTACGATTCCGCTTGTTTGCCGAAAGAAAAAGGAATTTCTGCAACAACTCATTCTATTAGCTCACTTTTTCATGACTATGCATCATTTTATAGTAGAGCCTATTGCCTATAGATAATAATGAACAGACGTTCTTAGAATTTTATTGTACTAGAAAAAATGCAAGCAATTCGTACTTGATTGCATCTCATTTCTTTAGGTGCCACTTGTCTACCACTTGTGGAACAGTACTACAGTATTTTATTTCATAGAAATGTATTTACGTTTAAGATATACATATACAAAGTTGCAATGTGAGATGTGCAATTTTTTTTATTCTTGTAGCATTATTGAAAGTCAAGCGGAAGGAATTGAGGACTGTTATATGCACAATAGTAATAGTCAACAAATGTTCCAGAGATGCAAACAAACACAAAGAATTATTGATTTTCTTACTTGGTACTCCAGTCAGCATCTGTTGCTACTAAAGTCCATCTTTCAGAATTCTCCTCTTGTCTTTCGATGAGAAAAAATGATCCTTCTCTCATTGCATCGTTTCTTGGATGGCCAGACACAAAAGTTGTGACTACTGTTTCTCCTGGACGTACCGTCGGATTTGGCTGTATTTTGACTTCCCCGAATTCTTTACCTAAAGGTGCTGTGTCGATAACAATTGGTGGAATTAGAGAAAATTGATTTGGAAGAAGATTTGGTGGCAAAGGTCCTTCTGCAATTGTTTCTCCCTAGAATCAAATATCAAAAGTATATAAATTCACTATAAGCAATTAAGACACTACCAACTACGAACTTGTAATGAATTTTCGTCGGTGTATTCGAAAACTTAATTTAAGAACCTACACTACGTGTGATGCGTGATTAGGAACATCGCCGACATTGAAATTTCGTTTTCTCTACATAAACTTTTCACCTACTTTCATCAAACGTTTACGTTGCTATAAATTCTGGTGAAAGTAGCGCGGTGAAAGCTCGGTCTAATGTGTCCAATGGAGTTAGCGCAATGAAAGGAAAATTATTGCTGATTATAATGTCAATCTAATACAATTAGTTCAACTTTTATTCGTGGAGTTTTGGAAACTGACTATTGAAATTAGCTAATAAAAAGCCGGTTTCTTTTTCATCGGACCATAAGTACCTACTCGATTTAATATTATTGAAAGCAAATATTATAGATATTAGTTTTAAAGTTTTAATTACATTTGCTCACTTTTCACCGGGTTACATTGATGCTAATATATAATTTCAATGCCTTAAATTATGTGACAGATGTTTGGTAGGGAAAAGATAGCAAAGTGTTGCGGTCAGCCATTTGGGATCTAAAAGTGTATGATGGAAATTGGTGTTGCTGTGTTTTAGGACTTAATAGTGCATGCAACGCCAAAGTTGTAACAACTGTCGAATGCATTTGGCTTTGCGGCCTGCTTTGTACATACATCAAAGTGGCCCTTAATTTTACATATGCACTTGCACTATATACTCGTGGAATAATGTGCAATTTCCAGAGAAAGATCTAGGGAAGTAAAATAGTATGATAGACTTTAATCTACTGTGCAATTAGAAATAATAGCCTACTCTTTGTAGTTATCTACAGGAAAGGTAATGGTTTAATGATACTGCAACTGCAACGACAATGTGAAGTCGGCCGTATCTTTGGGCATGAAAGTCAGACGTCGTCAGTACTACTGACTTTTGTGTTATCTTAATGCTCCCATGTACAGAATACCTTCAAGAAATAGGATAACAATAATACTAAGTAGCTCCAACTCTATCATACTAAATGTTAGCAGTTTGTTGTCCTCAACATCCATTCCCTGTACATCATGAATGCACTATAGTGCACCAGTTCTTAGTACTATGTACATTGTAGTATTTCATTTCAATACTTTATAGCTTTCGTAGTTCTATTCTACCTAGGTATACATGTGTAGTATATTCTGTACTCTTTTATCGATCGAGTTAAATTTCGGTCCATTGATTCAGAAAATGTCTCTTAATTTTTTCCACGCCATTAGTCATGGCTGGTATTACATTTTCTGCAACGATGCAGGGTTAAAAGAGAATTAAAGCAGAATAGAGAACACTTTGTTATACAAGGGTAATACAAAATAAAAAGTCTTCCTAGATTTAACAAGGACAATGATGCACACTGAATTAAAAATCAAAAATTATCTATACGTGAGTTAGCCATGCATAAATTCGTTAAAAATATTTTCTCTCCTGTATTTACCTACTCAGTTTATATGCAGAAACAGAGTAACCTATACTAGGTTTAATTTCTAATAAATTCAACACAACTATACAACACTATCTATGTACACAATGTACAGTATGGAGTACTAGAAACATTTCATAGCATTTTCCCCGTGTTTCACACAGAAATCTATGTCGCCCTTTACATATCACCTGAAAACTAATCCTGTCTTATTAAATTTATTTCAATATAACTAATACCACTGAACGGGATATAATTTTGTTGATTTCTTCTATTAAATACAGTTAACATATTTCTGGATCGCAAATTCGAGGTATCCCAATTGGTAATTACGATCCCCTTTATTATGATCATCACATACTGTAATTAATTAGAATTTTAAGACTTGTTACTTGTTATCATATGTATATTGTATAGCACATTTATTGCAGTTATAGATAGGACTGTCTTACGCTTAGATAGTTCTACTTTCTAGTTTTCGTTACTTATTAAATCGTCTGTGGTAGTTGCATCTTGTACAATCATTAGTTGAGAACATGAATTTATAAAAGTACTAAAGACTGAAGATATTATGGGACGAACTTTCATGTTTCTATAAATTATTTTTTTCTAAGCAAAACTTTGTACCTAGGTTTTTCGAGTTTCACATTTCCTTTCTACCTGCCTAATTGCATACTCGACTGAAATGAAAACTTAAATGAATTGTTCATTTCCCATGCACGTGCTTATATCAACATATCATGAAGTGATCATCAAAGGAGTTCTGAAGTAATTGAATTTTTTGTTTTATGATCCTAGCAGTCTTAGTTTGGAATTTTTTATTTGCTACTTATTCGTAAAAACTTTATTCAACTCTCTAGGACTTACATAGGTACATCTTCCTCAAAAATGAATAATATTAATATTATACTTATTAAGAGTATAGACTGCGTCTACTTTAGTGAAGCTTAGATTATTCGCTCTTCGCTTCTGTTCATATAACTTATGATCCTTTTCAATACAATTTGAGTACACTTTAAAGAGATTGATTGACAATAAGGACAAAAACTGAAGTTGGAGACGCGGCAGGTGCAGTAAATTAATGGTGACAAACTTTGAGTACAGAAATTGGTAAAGATCATCATTTGTTCATCAAAATGGAAAAAAATGTAAACGATAGGCTGGGTAAAAGTTTTTGGCAATTTTGGTTGTTCAGTCGAGTGTATATAGTTATCGCACAGATTTCACCCTTTCTGTCCTGTAATTTATTCATAGTGCTTCACTGCCCTAGTCACGTCAAAAGTTAGTACACGTCGCTTTAAAGTATAAAAGTACCTAGGCGAATGTCTATCCCATTACAGGAACTTTGGCGGTGAAAACTTTGTGCCTCACCGCAAACCATTTTGTTTGTCAACCGACAATCCATCTTGGTTGCAAGCTTAACTGTCAAAAGCAAGCAGCCATCCCAATTGTGCAGCCATGACATAATAAAGTTTACTTCATCCACTCTTCTCAAAAGAATGAGATTGATATAATATTTCGTATTTGCACAAAATGTATGGAAAGTACTGCGTAGAAATCTGCATCTTTGAACAAAATCAACCTTTGAATCGCAATTTCTTTTTTGAGGGAACGATATATGAATGCCATGCCATGCCACGTCGTCCATTTATATTATCGAGGAGCTCATGTAAGGATTCCATTATCTTCTCAAATGTTCTTTGACATTGAAAGAAAACATTATCAGAGATCAGAGATATCAATAACATAAGAACATCCTTTTGGGATTTGAAAAATAATTTAAATAAAAACCCCGATTCAGAAATGTCAAGTAACTGCGTATCAAATTGTCACAAAGATTCTTTCGCCTTTCCCTTACTTACTTTCATTTGGACATTCAGTATCAACAGTTCCAGCATACCAAATATTATTTGAATGGCATATACGCTTTATTATTCTCTAAATGTTGATCCTCTATATCTGTAACACGACATTAAAACGTTTGTGCACTTTCTCTTTCAATCACGACTTGCAGACAGACTCCTACCATGTTCTTTGTAGTTTTAGTAGCTCTAAAAGCCTTTATTGTAGCGAAAAGTATAACACAAGGATAAATACTGAATTATTGTGTCAGCATTAAAAAAAGTTCTCATGCACGATAGATAGGACACATTTAAATGCCATGTTTATGTTGATATCTGTTTTATTATCTAATTTTTCATCATTCATGCCAGCTATGACTTTTGACCTTTAGCCTACTGGTGAATAACCATTTAATAGAAAATTAATTTCCACTTTTCCTTGAGTGTAAAAGGAGAAAGTGCGCATTAGCGTTCTATGTGAGGGAGTAAGTAATAGAGTTAGAAGCCCTACTAATAATAGCCACTCTCTGAAATAAAACTTATTGCTGTTTCGACATGAAAGGAGTGTTGTGGCCACTATGCTTGTTGAAACTGTCAAAATCCTATTTCTAACTCCGGACACTTCGGAGATAAGGTTCCATTTATATTGAATTGTAGTCGAGGAAAAGGTAAAAAGAGAAAACCAAACATTTGTAGAGACAGTAAAGCTAGCCTTACTACCTATTTGAGTTTACTGCCTATTTGTGTTTACAGTTTCGTCTTCTTACAAGTTTCAAAAGTAGGCAAACACGTAAACTAAGTAAACAGCAGTGTCTCAAGGGGATGTTGAAGTTTAAATACGTGCTTAGTTGAAGCTATAGGTGTAGCCTTAGGTGGAATTTAGATGCACGTGGCAATTATAGCATGTACTTCTTGTACATAGCTTAGTTATGTAAGGAGTACCTAAGCAGAAAATGTTCTTGTACAAATAAAGTAGACTTCCTGGATGTTACTTCATTATATGGACTATGGACCTAGGTACAGTATACATATTGTTACATTTTTCTACTCCCTTTTGAATAAAGCTCTAATGAACCGGAGGAAATTCCTGGTTACCGCTCCTCCTTCATTTAGGTGCTTTTCTCTCATCAACAAAATCAACACATCCACCTAGCACAAAGTTCAATCTCACATACTCACATCTCATTCTTGAAAACCGCATGGAGAACATGAACTTTCTTTGACCATAAACGGATAGAATATGTTTACTTATACAGATTATGCATACACAGGATACAATGCAGACGTAATGTAAAGACTTGATTTGTCTATGTACGAGTAACCTGCAAAAAACTCAATTTTACAAGAAATAAAAACACTGACCTGCAACATGGCCTTGGCCAGCAATTTGTATTGATGTAAATAGGCATCCAGTGTATTTCGTCCGTAAATTGTGCTGGCTATGGATTTAAAATTTAGAAAAAGGATATATTTTTAGCAATTTTCTTATTTTCAACCATTTCCGGATTTTCAAGTAGTAGGTAGCCAATGAAACTGAAGTTGCATTCTCACTTACCTCCTTCATATCTTTGGATATCATATTCTTCTGGTGTAGTAATGTAATGAGTGTAAACATTGCTTAAGCCCCCAATGACTTGGTAAGATTCTCCAAGTCCAAGTTCTTTGACGACACCATCGACAGCTTTTCTAAGTCGTCTGCCTGCCATTGTGGTCAACTCGCCTGGAATTCCGTTAATAAAAAAGTTGCCGATCCTTAAAATTTGTGTTTCGACGACACTAGGTGCCCATTCGTAGGGTTGATCCATTTCTCCAACGTCCAGTAAGATGGGTTTTGGTCTGAAATGGAGTAAAAGCCATTACAAAGAGCTATTGTCAAGTCGATCGACACTCTTAAAGACATGGTCACAGTACAAAGTAGAAAAGAAAGATGTTGATGGTGTGCTCTCCTCTAGCATTATTCTAGGAAAAGATCTCTTTTAATGGAAATGGAAACCATAGAAGGAAAAATCGTAAAATAGCTTATAGGCCTAAAAAAGCATATTACGTAAGTTCACAGCAAGGGCAAGAGAAAGGAGTTAAATTCAAAATGCGGTATAGGCAAACAGGAAAAAAGTTTAAGGAGGAGATGTTATTGCCACTACATCACAATATATGTCAACGAAAGGATTGGCTTGTGATGAAACAAAAATGTAGGAAACAATAGAAGTTAACGGGCCACTCAACTTTAGGGAGAAAACTCTTAACTCGTAGAAAAAACAACCTGCTCCTTTCTGCTATACAAAGTCGTAAGTAGATATTCGTGTGCAAATAAAGGGCTTTCAATATGAAACACTTAAGTACAGTCTGGGCAAAGCAGACTAGGTTAATGAACATGGCACACAACCCAGAAAAATTCATCATTTTCTTTGCAGTGTCATTATTAATAGCATTCTTAATCCTTGTGCCTTGCGTGTAGTGCTTCTCGTGCGTTTGAAATGTCTATTCCTCGAGGTCATAATAAAATATTTGCGTAGATGTAGGAAAATCATGATAAAAAGAGGGCATGCTGTCTGACCTACTGACTATTATGGAATAAATGTGCTCTACTAAAATTAATATCCATTCCCCTGCTTATTTATACAGTTCTAAGTCTTAAATGCCTTGGACTTTGACTCTGAGTCGGAAATAGCGTCTCGGATTTGTGTAGAGCCGTCATTGGTCTTAAGTCCGATGGATTACTTTTCCTTTCTTGTTTCCTAGCATGTCTATTAGGGCGATTGTTTATTAAGATAATGTAGATATTACAGTAGCTAAGCTATACATAGACACACACACGCACACTCTATTAACAACGTACAAGTTCATTGGGATGGTCTACGGAAACAAAAGAAAAGAATCGGATAATGAGCCGCTCATTCAACATGCACTCTTTTGCAACCTTGGATTTCTTTCAAGCTCCTCTCTGACGATACGGCATACGGCTTACCAAGGTATTTACTATTTACTACTTTACGACGTATATAAGCAGTTACTCTGCTATCTTGACTCTTAGCCTTTCTTTCAGGTTACGATGCAGTAATCAAGACCATAGCAAAGGCCTTTGATCTCTAACAATCAAGATTCCTAGGTATATCCGCCGAATAGTCAATTCTGTCTCTTAGCATTATCCTGTGTAGAACACTCTAACAAAAACCTAATGCTAACATCACAACAGCATTAAGTCGGCAGCATGTTTCACTGTAACTGCTAAGTGAAAAGAATTGGGGGAGGGTTCCATAGATAAACCTCACAGAGAGAGGGAATGTTGTAATCTGATTACATTTGACTTTCAGGTAAAGAGTTGCACGTATCAAATAGGATAGAAACAATGCAATGTAATCCCACAGTAGTCGGACACTAGTCCTCCCTAATTCTCAATACTAGGCATCGTACACAGTCAGTCCACTCTTTTAAACTAAACCCGATTGCTGCTACTTTCACTCAATTGTGAAAGGTCTGACTGAATTCTGGTTTCGTTTTCACTCTCTTTTCTCGCTCCACTGAATGCTCAAATTAAATCCTCCCAAAGCCAAACACTTAGCTATAATTGGATCCAATCCCATCAAATACAAAGTACTACATTTTATCCGATTCCATTTTACTACTACTATTGACTGAGTCCAAAGCTGATTATGTTCTTGTACTACCACCGAAACCATAGCTAACTAATACATCACTTAACAGTTCTTGGGATATTTTAATACTTTGTTATTATTACACCCTATCAAGGGAAAGTATTTGCATGCGGTCCTGGACATTGTACACGAAAATGAAAGGAACTATAGAAAACAAAGACTATTTCTTAAATCCTTCATTGAATGAGTGATAATAATGTTTTTTAAGGGTTCTTACTGCTGACATGCGATTTGTTCGTCAGTGGGCCTCCTAAGGAATCCGCTAACAATATTCCAGAAGAGATTTCCCTCTGTATCTCCTTGATTAAAATCGAACGCTCCTGGACCATCTGTGGTGCCTGCGGCAAAGCTGTATCCAAGAGCTCCCTTGCACGTTTTCCTCTTTTCTATTTGACCATTAACGTTGACTTCAAACTGCGTTAACAAGCATGGAAGTGTTAACAACATGAATTATTAAACATTAAATGATATTCAAGATATACATAGATAGGTAGATGTCTACAGACTATTACAGTGTAACTCCCATTTTTACCATGCGACTCTACATTGAAACTAATTATCTTGCTTTATGCATTGTCTCAACACCTGGAAATGTACGTGAAGAGACGAGAGACGTTGTTACATCATTAAATTGTTTTGGATATTTAGTACCTATTTGATGTGCCATTTTACTCAATTTGTATTCTGTATTTTTCGGTTTTAGATAGTACACAATTTCTGGGGCATTTTGATGGGTAGCAAATCAAAATAGATGTTAGAATGCAGTACAAGTTAGTTTGAAATTCGAATTCATTAGAGGTAGAAAATTCACAGAAATGCTAGTAAAAGGCATGATTTGCAAATCGGCTCAACTACCGATATTTCACTGTGTTCAAAATGCAGACAGGCTTATCTCTCTGTTACCACCTTGAAACCTCGTACCTAACTGGAAGATTGAACATTATAATTTTAAGGGTTTTCCAACTATATAGTCTACAGGATCGCATCAAATTCAAGTCATGAATCGTCGATTTAAGAAAAGAATCTCGGTTTTGCTATGTATAGCATTGGTAGGGCCGAAGATAGAAAAATGTTCGAGATTTGAGTAAGTTGGCGGGGTGTGCTATTCAGTATGTCTGGGACAAAGCTCTCCCTACTTTCTGTCTAATGTTAATATATGGCGATGAATTATTCATTTACATTTCCGAAACTAGTGAAATCTGGTCACCAAGTACATTCATTGACTTTCTACTTGCGTCATATATCTAAAGAGCTACCCATAATACCCACTAGGCCCTGTATAATACAATACCAACGATTTAAAGGAATTTTACTTCTATACACCTCTCTTTAAAACCTCACGTGGATTTAGTAAAGCGTAATTTATGGCGTTCCATGACATTTAAATCACTTTGCTATTCATTGCACTGTCAACGCCCATACAAAGTCATCGAAAAACACTTGACTACCTGGCCTATCAGTTCTCTAGAACATCATTACAAAATTGCGTTTGTATATTGCATATGAACTGCAGCGGTATTGCTTTGCCAAATTTTTATACACCCAAACATAAAAAAATGGGAAATTGAATAAGCTTTTGGAGACCCTCTTTGAAGTTATACTACAGTCCGGTGCATAGGAATAGGTACACGCACATTATTGACGATATTTCATTTCAATGAAAGCTGAGGGAACTGTAATTT